>KN881828.1:0-36826 GCA_000934395.1 Fistulina hepatica ATCC 64428
GATACAGCACCTGGGTGATGACTCAAGGAGATACTTGTTTTGGTGATGACTCATAAAGGTACCTGCTTTGGTATTTGCTTCCTTGATTACTAATAGGTTCCAGACCGATAAAAATGCGTCCTGGGAGCAGCCCCAAGTCCCTACCTTTGACTTGTGTGTGCTGCATCCCAGGTGAGTAGTATACCTTGTGTAGACAGTTGAATCCACCTTTGACTTGTGTGTGCTGCATCCCAGTGCCTTCAGGACTACCTGCTGCTAACAGAAGGATGGGCTCGTATAGAACCGTAGCTCGGAGGGATGCGGCCAACTGATCCTGGGTGAAGACCGGGTGGAAGTTGTGTGGGTTGAGACCGTCATAGCAGTTACTTCCCTCTTTAGGGTAAATATCCCACCTTCGGGTGAGGGCATCCAGTTTCCCTCCCAGTCTCCCGGGTCGGAAATGGACAGCCATGTTGAACCCGGAAAGGTATTCGGACCAGCAAGCTTGCCTGCGTGTAAGCATTTTGGTGGTGGAGAAATAGGTCAAATTTTTGTGATCAGTGACCACATCCACCGGGAATTTGGGGCCTTCTAGGTAATGTCGCCAAGTAACGAAGGAGTCATAGATTGCTAATAACTCCTTGTCATGAACATCGTAATTGAGCTCGGCTTCGCGGAGGGATCGGGAGTAGAAGGCCACAGGATGAAGATCACCATCTTCACCCATTACTGAGAGAATACCGGCTACTGCATAGTCGGAAGCGTCGGTTTCCACAGTGATTTGGCTATCCGGGTCAAAGTGCCAGAGTAGTGGGGCAGAGGAGAAGGCCCGCTTCAAGGTATCGAAAGCGGTTTGGCATTCCGGAGTCCACAAAAATTCTACTGACTTCCGGGTTAACCAGGTGAGCGGGATAGAAATGTCGGAATACACGTAGATGAACCAGCGATGAAAGTTGCAGAACCCCAGGAAAGACTGGGTATCCTTAACCTTTCACGGTACGGGCCAGGACTGGATGGTGGAGACTTTAGCAGTGTCCATGGTGAGTCCGGAGGTGGACAAAATGAATCCGGGATATTCGACCTTGTCCTTGTCCCATTCGCATTTTTCGGGACTAAGGTAAAGTTTGTTCTACCGGAGTCTCCGGAGGACCTCCCGAACATGCCGGCGATGGTCCACCGGGTTGTCCGAGTAAATGAGGATGTCGTCTAGATAGATGATAATGCAGACATCCAACATATCCGCAAAGATGTTGTTGACAAAATGCTGGAAAGCGCCGGGGGCGTTAGCCAGGCCAAAGGGAACTACACACCACTCGAAGGAGCCATATCGGATGCGGAACGTGGTCTTCCATTCGTCTCCGGGAAAAATCCGGACGAGATGGTAAGCATGGCGTAGGTCCAGTTTGGTGTAGTGTCGAGCTTTCCGGGGGGCGTCGAGAAGGTCGGAAACCAACGGGAGTGGGTATTGATCCTTTCAGGTGAGCTTGTTGAGCCCCCGGTAGTCGACACAAAGTCGGAGGGAACTGTCTTTCTTCTTGATGAATAGGATTGGGGCTCCGTGCGGGGAGCGTGCTGGGCGGATGAAGCCAGTGCGGACATTATCTTCGATGAACTTGCGAAGAGTAGTCAGTTCAAGCACTGAGAGGGAGTAGATAGGACCCGGGGGCGGTTAGGCGCCGTCCTCGAGTTCAATCTTGAGATCGTAACTTCGATGGTCTGGGAGGGTGTCGGCTGAAGTTTTATTGAAGACGTCCGCAAACTCATGGAATTCGGGAGGTACCCAAGTCAGATCAGGAACCGTATCGGGAACATCGTCATCTACTCCTAAGCCGGCGGCTCGAGCATATACCTTTGAGAACCGGGGATGCAGAGTGAACTGTTTCGCACCGGTCACCTTCGCCGCCCTAAGATAGGCGGCAGCTGAGACAAGAGAAATTGAAGGAGGATCGCTAGGAAGAGGGGAGGGCTGAGCGGAGAATTTTTTGTCCGTATCTGCCTGTGCCGGGAGCACAGGGGACCAAAGTCCGGGTGTAGCAGAAACACCTGAGGGTTCAGAGGTCGAATCCCGGGGAGCGGTAGTCGCTGGGCCGGGGTGTGCGGGAGGCATCGGGAGTGGTTGTTGGCGGAACTGGATATTTCCTGTAGTCCAATCAATTGTTGGATTGTGGTGGACCAGGAAATTGTGCCCCAGCACTACAGACACAGACAAATCTAGAGTGGTCACGTAACACTGTATGTGAATGACTTCGTGAATGTTAGGGAACCTTAACGGCAAGTGTATAGCCCACTTGATCATTGCGGTGGAAGACCCATCAAAGAGTCGGAGGGTGACGGGAGGAACAAAGAACGTCGGGATATCGTACTTTTTGACGAAACCGGCATCTGCGAAACAGTGGGAAGAACCGGAGTCGACCAAGGCTCGGATGTTGTTTATGAAGGCTTGAACGTCGGGATTAGTGGTCGGGTGCGGAGAGATTAGCTCCAAGAGATCCGAGGTAAGATCGAGAATCAAGGAGGAGGTTTCAGGTAGATGAGCTGCACTTATTCAAACCTCCGGGTGCACAACGCACCCAGAGTTGGTGCCACTCCTGGTGCATGCGGGAAGCCGGGAGTGGCTTCCTAGTTTTTTGCCTTGTTGATTCTCGGTAGGTCATGCCTACCTGAGTCGCTGGTCATTACTGTGTCGGGAGAGTCAGCGAACTCATTCTTGAGCTTGCACCTGCAAGTGGTTGCGTTATGACCATGGCGGCCACAACACATGCAACACTTTCTTCATAGGCGGCGGAGACGTTCCATGGACTTGAGTTTGCCATCGCTTTTTAGAGACTTGGTGATAGTCGTACAGAGGGAATGTTGGGGGAGTTTTGCGACAGGGGAAGCTGCTGGCATGGTGCGGGAGGGAAGATACAGAGGTGTAGTCGATGGACTAGTGTGGAGCTTGATATACTGTTAAGTCCGGATGCACCGGGAGCCGGGAGTCGGGAGGACGACCGGGTGAGGCGAACCTGGTACTGTCGAGTAGGACCATCACGGGCTTGGCGAGGCTATTCGGCAACACCCACTAGTTATCGACCGGGTGGTTACCCATGTATTTTGTAGTAAGAACGGGAGGTAGTGTGCCGGGGGAAGAGGTTCCGGACAACGTAGCGGATGGGAGTGACTTAGCGTTAGAGAGTTCCAGTCCTCCTAGGTCGTGGAGAGCAGGGAGCTCGACAAGGGAGGACCTAGCGAATGGCGGAAACTCCGGAGGCCTAAGTCATTTCTCGAGTGAAGGGAAAAGCTATGATATTGGTGGTTAACGAGATATCAAGCTGAGCTCTGCAATAATGTTACAAGTATATATATATATAAATCGGAAATCAGGTGCATCGGGAGACGTGGGAATCGAGCGGGAGTCGGGTGGATAAATACTGCGCTAATTACTACGGGGCTGTAAGTGGGTTGTTACTGGTAACTACAGATGTAGGTTCTCGCAGTATTGTGGAGTGTAGTAAGGGCGATGGATGGTAAGGCGAAGGACGGGGGTTGATGCACCGGAAAGGAGTAGGGAGCGGGAGCGGGAGATCGGGAGGAATCGGGTGGAACAGTGAAAAGGAAACAGCTCATAACAGGTTGATGAGGCCAATGGACTTGACAATCTGCAAAAGAATGAGCTCGAGCGCACGAGTTGACCGGTCAAATTCATGCTGGTTAAAGTAAGATTTTGAGTCAATGTACTTACTGAAACATGTGCTCATAGCATCTGCCTTGTACAGCTCCGAAAACTATCCTTCAGGACAATCAACTCAATGACCAAACTCCTGTCCGCGTGGAACAAATTGCTGAAAGACTTTGGCTTACAGCCGGTGCTGATTCCCCAAGACGTGACAATGTGATGGAACTCAACATACAATATGTTGCACTTTGTGCTGAAGCACAAGGCTGTAGTGTGATGATTCCTTTCAGATGCAGAAAACGACTTGCACAACTTGGAGTTGTTAAGGGAAGAGTGGGAGGTTGGAAGGCAACTGTGTGATGTTTTGAAGGTGTGTTGAACTGTTTATCTATGTTTGCCTCTCACTCATGCTCTTGTGCCTGTGCACACTCGCAATGTTCCTCCTTGCACTTGTTCTCGTGCCAGCGCATGACACACATACGACGACAACAGTAGCAGCAACAATGATGCCGTTGGACAATCACACCAACGCCATCCTTGTATTGTCCGACCAAGCACGATATCCGAGGCTGAGCAAAGGCTCATTCGTAAGATTGACCAGCGCCATTCATTTTTCTTGGACTTACACTTCAACCAAGTGTCCTATGTGATTCGATGATAGCGTAGCTGCCTCTTATGCCAAACCCACTGCCGCCCGCTACCTCTCACCATACCACTCCTCATGTGTCTCCCTGGCCATTTGCCATCTCTGGCTCTGCACTGGCCACTTCTTCCTACTAGCACCGCCCTTATTGTCACTGAGGGCGTCCTCATCATGCCACAGGGCACCAAGTGGCCTGACGCCCCCGGTATCTGGTCCAAGGAACAGATTGCGGTGTGGAAGCCTGTTATTGATGCCATCCACATGGAGGGCGCCTCCATCTATATGCAACTCTAGCATTGTCAGTATCTGCTCATCTACCCGGGCTGTTCATATTGGTCTAATTTGGTGATCTCTCTTAGTGGGTCACGTGTCTCATCCAGACTTGCCCTTCAAGCAACTTGCGCACACAACACGTGCAGATCTTGATGCTGTTATGAGCTGTTCCCATTCACCCGCCTCCCGCTTCACCCGCCTCCCGATCTCCCGTATCTGCACCCTTACACCTAGTCCCCACTTCGACAATAATTACTTACCAGTCTACTACTTCCTCCTACATCATTAATTCATACCCCCTGCCTACGCTCCACAAGAACTACGGACACATCTTCCCTTCACTCCCACCCGACACCCGCTTACCTTGTCTCCAAGGACACACTACACTCCGTAGTAAATTACTGCATGTGCGCTACACGCACCTCCCGATTCATTTCCACATCTCCCAATTCACCCGAGCACCCGAGTATATAAAGATGCAACTATACAATGTAGTAACTTAGTCTTGATATCAACTAAGGCAGCCCCTCGCTATCATCCAGCTCACAGGATCTAGTTAGGCAGTCAGGACTTAGCCTTAGAGCCCAGTCAGCTCAACGCTCTCCTGCTACTGCACCCGGTGATAATCGCCACCCTCTGAGCCCTGAACCTCGCCAGGGTTCCCGCCACCCAGTCTCCATTATCTGGACACCCATCCCGGACTCCCGCTCCCTCACTCCCGCATCCTGCAAAAAACTATGGGTAATATACCGCGTGAATTACTAGTTGGCATTGCCGAATAGCCTCGCTGAGCCCGTAGACATTAACCTCGGTATCGCGCCCAAGGAACGCTATCGGTACAGAACTCTGTTCTCCCGTTTCCGTACCCGACCCGTCACCCGACGTTCCTCCTGGCGTCCGGTCCTTAACAGATGCCCAGATCGGCCTGCATCATGCTGATGAGGCATGTTGCAAGGAGCAAGGAGTATGTACTGTTTCCATTCCATCTTTGACACTTTATCGCTAACCCCTTGCACTCAGATGACTCTTGATTTAGGGATTGTGTGTGCCAATGCATCTTGATCTCCGACTCAATGCAGAAGACAGTGACCTGCCCTCAGCAGCAGCTTCTGTTTCCTGTCTGCCGTTGCATGCATCACCCACACGTATAACCTGTTTCGATATGCCAAGTGCTGGTGCTGATAAGCACAACAAAATCTGGTTGAATCGTCGCAGCACGTCAATTGTGTGTTTCTCGTCAACGTCACCTCGCTCAGTGTGGTTCAATGTAGCAGATCGTGTCAAGGCTGACCTTAACACCCATCGTGCATGGTCTGCAGATGTTGATTTATCTGCACGTGTTGATTAGTCTACACACATTGATTCACTGTGATGCCCATATGTGTTTGGATTGTGCTAGCCCCATCCTCCACTTTTGTTGACCTAGCTTTCTGACAGCCTGTTGTATTGCCTTCTGTGTATTTTGACTGACAATGTGCTGTGTGGTACAGGTCCTTAAGGATGCCACGATACACTTCTCTCACGCCAATGTCCCCAACCTCGCCATGGTTATTCCTGCCATTGACAAGATCGATGATGTCTTCACTGGTATTGTCCACGACATGGAACTGTCTGCAGGTATACGGTCAGCAGTTCAGCTCGAAAAACAAAAACTCAACTGTTATTACTCAGCTACAGATGCTTCACACGTTTATCACATTGCTATGAGTAAATCCCTTTTGTTATTTGTACCTTCAAACAGATGCTGATTCTTATGGTGTATAGTATTGCATCCCCGCCACAAACTCAAGTACTTTGAGTGTGCTGCATGGCCAGACGAGTGGATCAATGAAGCCCAGCATATACCTGAGGACAAGTTTGATCATTCTTATGTGCAATGTATGGATGGCAACCCCTCCATCAGTGGCTCGCCAGATGCCTCAAGGTTGAGCACCCCGAGTCTCTCATTGGTCAATGGTGGAAATAAAGAAGTATGTTATTTACTGTATGATTATAATTATGCTACACTAAGTGTTGAATAATAGGGCAATATTTTCAACAACCTCAATGCTTTCAAGACCATCACTGTATCGGAACTTCATAGCAAAATGGAGTGGTATTTAGATTCAGATCCTGAGGATGCAAATGATGTTATTGCATGGTGGATTGAGCATCGTGCACTCTACCCTTATCTTCATCAGATGGCTATTGATTACTTGAGTATTCCGGGTAGGTCTCGTTTTTGTGTTGTGCTTCTTCTGTTTCTGACCACACCTACAAGCAACCTCCGTTGACGTTGAGTGGTTATTCAGCAAAGGACATTTGTTTTTGTCACATGTTCGAAGCCGCATGTCTGTCCAGACAATGTGGGCTTTGTTATGTTTGAATTCATGGAGTAAGTTTGGATTAGTAAAAGATGAGGACGTGCTTGCTGTGGCAAGTAGCAAGGATGTGCCGGATGGTGAGAAGGAGCTCACATTGGAGCCAGGCTGGGCTTCAATTCAGTAATTAGGTTTTATTTACCATATGTAATACTTTATATATATGTCATAGGTAGGTGAACCCGGGTTGACCCGCCAACCTGTGGGTATGACCCTGATCTGCACCTGCACGTTCGGGTTAGGATAGATAGCAGATAGGGTACAGGTTGGCTCTGGGTGAGCCGAGGTTAACCCGTGCCCATCCTTATGGGTGTTTCCCTCTCCAGAGGGGCATCGCGTGTGCCTGAAGTGCTACTACTGTGCACCTGAAGTGACACACAGCATTAGGGCTTAACCCTTTTGTCTCCCTGAAGGATTTTCCTTCTGCTTTGTGTGGTTGGGGTAGCTATTGGCAGTGCTCTATTTTGCAGAGCACTGGTCCCCCAGACCATGGAGAGGGTGCCACTGAGGGTCCTGAAGATGCCTCTAATCTGGGGGATGTTCCTTATTGTTTAACACAGTCTGAATTAAGTTTAGCACATCATCCTTTTCATAAGCAAATACCAACATCAACCAACAGTTGAGAAATGTTGGCATGTGTTTGATCTCACTCACATCAATTCTCACTAGGTAATCAACTCTTATCTCTGCTCTAAAACTCCTGACCATTACACCAATGTGATGTGCACTTATGAGAACTCAAGTTTTTGACCTGCACTTGTGCATCCTTTGCACCCAGACCACCACTGTACTATGCCTTGTAGTTGCAATGTTTAAACAAGGACAGATTTCACAACAACACATATACAGAAAACTGATGCCACATTTTCGGTATGATTTTAGTTTTTGTTTTGGGATCTATTACTATATTTGGTTGACATTGAGTTGGACCCGACGCGTTGACGACCCAAATTGAGCGCTGTACAAAATAGGTGGTGGCTAGCCGAACTACTCCATAGACTTCTCCGGTATGGTCTACTCAGTTGTTGATGCGCCAGCCATGTTTGCACGATGCACACTAGAGCATCTATCATGAGTTGAGAGAGAGAGAAAGAACGCAGATAGGAACGTACCGTGTAGAATATTGTCGAACCTTCATCTGCACTGCGAAGCTGGATACACCGTCAGGGCGAGTCTCCCACGAAGAAAGTTAAACCGTACCTGCATTTCCTTCGAGAAGGCCTGCATGTGACCACACTGTGGGCATTTTTCTGCAACCTGAAGGACGTGGGAAAGGGAGGGATGTGTGCACAGAAAGGAGACGCACGAGTGTGCCCTGATGATCCTCTTGGTGGTGTTTTGTTTGTGTTTTCCGCTTTTGCCTCAAAGGGGAAGGGAAGGCGTCGGGATGAGAGCGGGTTGTGACCTCGATGTTGTCGAATGCTGTGTCAGACGGGGGTGAGGACGATGAGAAGGTGAGCGGAGAGAAGAAGACACGGACAGGAGGCGGGCTCTTCATGGTTGCACTGTTCGCAGGTGACGACGGAATGGCCATCATCGGGGAGATTGAGGAGAGTGCCGCAGTCGGGGCAGAACAAAAGGGCACCTAGTTTATCTCTAGCGTCAATTCAAGGAAGCGATGAAAGCGGATACCAATCTTGTGCGCGGACGACATGTTGATGTGTGGGTGGTTAATAGGCAAGTGATGCGAGTGTTTGATGGATGTGGATCGCTGGTTGGACCATATCTCCGTATGTCCTCTCTTTTGTCTTTCTCTCTATTTATCTCTACAAGTCTCCTGTCTCCTCAACAATGCCCTCGTCTTCGCTCTCGTCTCCTGCATTTGCCATCCTTCTCTCGAGTTACCGCTCCGCGAACATCCTCTACGGCGAACTCGCCGACATGACTCGTTCCCGCTTGCACCCTACCTACCACGCCCGCAAACGCGCCGCTGGCCTTGGTCTCGCAGTCGACATCTGCCGTGCAGCTGCTTGTCCTCACAACCAAGTCTCTGTCATCCCCCTTCCCATCCTCGACACTTCACCCAGCCCGACAGACCCTGTCGCAGCAGGCGTCGATGACGATCTATACCTTGCGCCACAAAGTCGTCCCTCCCTTCGCCGCCGCGCCGCACGTCGCTATCGCAGCAACTCCCGTGACTCCCCATCCAGCGAGTTCTCCTCGCCCGTTGCCATGGACATCAGCCCTTCCAGCGCCGCCCCTGTCATCCCTCAGCTTCTCGTCGACGACGCGACCCCTGCGCCCTTGCACATGCCCACAATGACACGGCCACTCCCCGACGTGCCCATCGATGTCACCTTCGGTATGGAGGATGACATGTTCATCGATGAATCCCTTTGCGACGTCTCCTCCGGCACGTCCTCTGATTCCGCGGGCCTACTCACACCCGTGCGTCTTATTTTTCATGTGTATGTGTCAAGGCACGAATTGATCCACCTTTCAGGAGGATGTGCGGCCACCGATCATCCGCCGCAAGCGGTATTCCTCCAGTGAAGCAAACAGCCTTCACGACGGTGCAGGCATCAAGTCTCTGAAAGTATGCATTTACTCTATATCATCTGTCTATGACGCCTGACTTCCAGTGTTAGCTCGCACGGAAGGAGCAGCTCCGCATGCAGACCCATCCTTACGCGCGCCGCTGAAAGGGAGGGAGAAGATACGCAACAAATTAACGAGCTCTAGTATGAACGTGCTGGCTCACGTCTGTACGTGGCGTCCTCCCTTCCCTCTCATGAGCAACATGGACATATCTATTGACGTACGTGTCTATAGGTCAACGACAATGCGCACATCATTTTGTTCTGATCCACCAACGCAACTTTCAATTATTTACATTTTTTCCACTAATTATTCGTTCCGCCTTTTTACGGTCTTTTTTCTGCTTACAGAAACTAATTTAACGCTCTAAATATTAATCGTGCCAACAAGTGGCGTTCTGTCCTTTCTCTTTCTCGTCCTTCCCCTCCTTTAAAAAAAATCTCAACCTTCTTATGTTTCTCCCTTTCTCACGTCCCATAATGGGATGCAGATCAGGCTATCTTGGATCCCATTTCAACAATCACGCGGATATCTATGTGTAGCAACTGCGTATAACTTGCGGCTGCAACGCATTTTGCACCCGACACCTTGCGTGCATATAAGCGTGCATACATACATATAAACGTCGTGCACACATTTTCCTGCAATTCACATCCCTTCCTTATACTTATGCAAGTCCACATACTGTCCTTGTCTTGTTCTATCATATTTGACATCGCAAACATATCGCTCCATCCATTTCGCATGTTGATCAACATTAATTATGGTCGCTTTACAAATCTACAAGTCATTCAAATCTCACATCGTAAGATAACATGGTAGCGGCGGTGAGAAAGAAGGGAACGAGGGTATATCTAAGTCATAACAGGGCATACTCTTGAAGGACACGCAACAATCAAAAGATCGTCGCAAGGGCACCATCATCCCACCCTCCCGCACCCCCCTGCTTCCCCCCGCGCGTCGCACCGAGACCAGACCCATTCTTACCAAACGTAAACCCAACCCACACGCCCCTGCCAATCTCCTCCTCCTTCTCCCTCACACGCTCGACATTGCGCTGCTTCTCCTTGACCTCCGCATACTTCGCCATATCCTCCACAGACGTAAAATCATCGTAGTATCCCGTGTCGATCTCGGAATCGAGCGCGGGCACGAACGGCGCGTTGACAGCGCGCATATCGTCCCACTGCACCTCCTTGAAGAACGGGTGCTCACGCACGGACGACATCGAGCTGTAC
Organism: Fistulina hepatica ATCC 64428; assembly: GCA_000934395.1. NCBI lineage: Eukaryota > Fungi > Basidiomycota > Agaricomycetes > Agaricales > Fistulinaceae > Fistulina > Fistulina hepatica. The sequence continues at coordinate 10,687 of KN881828.1, forward strand.
CGTGCGCTTGCGTGCGAGACGAGCCTGCACGAAGAGAAGAAAACAGTCAGAAACGGTAACTACTGGATTCATGCACAATAAGAAAGACGCGCACCGGGTGATAGCGTCCCACGCGATGTCCGTGAGATTGAAGATGAGATCCTCCGGCTGGTCGTACTCTGGCCGGCGCAGCACCTTTGTCCAGTTTTTCAGGTTTGTCCACGTTTCTTCGGGGGTGCTGCCCGTGAACGGTGGGAACCCTGCAAGAAACTCAAACAAGATGCAGCCGAGCGACCAGTAGTCGACAGAATAAGAGTAAGGCTTCCCGCGTAGAACCTCTGGCGCCTAGCGTAATGCGTAAAGCCAGATGGCGACTTGCCCTGACGGATACAAACGTACCATGTAGTCCGGGGATCCAACAATCGAATCGGCGTACCGCGGGTCGTTGTGGCGCATGGAGCGGTAGATAGAGCGTCGCTCCAGCGTCGAACGCTGGACGACATGATTGTCCTTGACCCGGTCAAGCTGCATTTGAATCGTCAGCGAAGCCAACCACTACTCTGTGTCCACGGCACCCACCTTGACTTTCAATGACTCTATTCGACGCGGATTCAGTGCACCGGTGGCCAAACCAAAGTCTGTCAGCTTCACATGACCGGAAGCATCCACTAAGAAATTCTGCATTCATTAGCTTCGTAATCAAATGAAATCGTCGACTTCTCACCTCGGGCTTTAGATCACGATGGATGTATCCCAGCTTGTGAAGCTGGACACGGGCTATCGGCGGCATCGTGCGACACAATCGAATACACGTACCTCGTTGACGCCAGCAAACATTTCGCTGATATAGAACCGCGCGTGCTCCTCCTTGAGTACACCCGAGTTGTTCAGCAAAGTGCGAAAGTCACCGCCAGGCACATATTCCATGGCGAGGTACACATAATCGATGTCTTGGAATGCGTACAGGAGGCGAACGAGCCAAGGCGTCTTCGTCGCCGTCAGGATATCGCGCTCGACGAGCACATGACGAACCTAGAGAGCATTTCAACGTGGGAAGCATGAAGCGCAGAAATCAACGCGATCACCTCGTCCATCTTGTGGAGTGTGGTCTTTTTCATCTTCTTTAACGCACAGACCTCGCCGGTATCCCGTTTACGCGCGAGAAAGACTTCGCCGTAGCCGCCCTGGCCGACCTGTGCGATGATGTGGAACTGATTGACGCGTAGCTTCGTCCTGCGTTTGCGGAGAACGACGCGTTCACGGCCACAGTACGACTTCCACTCCTTTGCATATTCGGCCGATGGAAGCTTGCGCTCCGCAGTGTCTTTGTCAAAAAGCGCACGCCTTTCCTTGCGTGCTGCAAGGTAGCCGAGGGCTTGGAAGTAGTAATCGAGGAAATCTGAGCAGAGGCAGATGTAGTCATTAGTCGCACCGGAGAGAATTCATCTTGTAACGCACAAAGCTGGGCCACTGTTGCCTTGCGCCTGACCTCGGGACTTTCGAGCAGTTGACGCTCCCATATTTTGAACGCAGTGCCATTTTTCATTGTCGGCGTCGCGCGTGCGGTGTCCATGTGGATGTCGTTATCCATGTGGAAGTTTGCAAAGCTTTTCGTCAAAGCTTTAGCAGTGTCCATATGAACATCGCCGTCCCCCATTATGAACAGAGAGGTACGGGCTAGAGAAACATCGTGACCACAAGTTTGAACGCCGTCACTCGTTTTGAGTCACACAAACATTATATGGACTGCCTAACGCGGACATTCCCTGGTACATACTACCTTTTCTTGCAACCAACATTTTGTCTACCATCGGTCTTCCGCCATTCGTAGAATAGATACCATGCACCGCATTTTTGGCTGACATTTCGGAAAAGTACAAAACAGACGAAAAGTAGGTTTACAAGAAGTACATCAAAGACCAACACATGTACACCCAATAAAATACAACATTCTAAAACAGACCGCTAGGGCCATGCCTTCACCTCAATCTTACGTCGACGCAGCCGGCTCTGCCCTAAATTCAAAAGTCATCATAATGGTGTATATAACAACGTCTACGAAAAACACTCACGTCCAAACGACGGTTTCCGTGACCAAAATCACGTATGGATAATACGGCACGTCCGAGTAAACGATACGTTCAGCGGTATAGACCGTCTCCTCCGCCTCACGGGCATCAACCTGCACCGGCGTTGGAGTCTCGATCGCCACCTATAATAACGAAATAACGAAATCAATCATGCCTTCTGCGCAGCAGAGAATGAATTAAAGATCTCACAGCAAGTGCGCCGACAACAACAGCGGCGAGGACGATAAGCTTCTGATAGAACATTCTCGACAATAGATGCACCAAAATTTGAAGTGGGCAGATAGATGTGTGCGAGCTTTCCAAAGAGCTGATTACAAGAGTGGTCTTTTATATGCCACCAGAGCCGTCTTATGCACCCTTTTTCTGAGAACTCCGCTAAGGAGACTAGAATGCTCGACAGAAGCACGCCCGCCTCGGCCTCGAGCCTACAAGCACCTTCAATGCGCGTTCTTGCGAACGACAGGCCTGCTTTAGGAAGGATGGACCACAGCTTTCAGTCTACGGAGGAATAGCACATGCAGTAGCAATCTTATTGTATGATCTCAACATCCCTGGCGCTGATAGAGGTCTCCGACGCTTTCCAGGTGAACGTTTCAGCGGCTTTCACGAGGGAGAATCGCATTGAATGGCGGGTTCGGGGTGATAGGCAGCATACGGCACCTGTAGCTATAATTTGAGGACACCAAGTCGGTACAGACGAGGCATTCTTGCAAAACGTCTGACAAGGCCGCAAGGCAGATGCGTCGACCTGAGGTTGGTATTGACGCCATCTCGACGACTCGTACACCCGACATTTTTCCAGCAAGCTGTTAAGCATTTCGCGAAGAATATAGGCAGCGTGTGGGAATTTGTTGCCCACACAAGATGACCATGGACTGATGTTTTCGACAGCGTTGCGAAGCCCAAGGATTGGCAGTGACTAGGGCCGTTGGAGGATAATCGATAACTCTCCACGACGGATTGCCCAATCACATGCCCGCGGTACAACCGCGACCGCCTTGCCCATCTTCGGTAGATCGCTATTCCCCAAAATGCCTGACAAAAAGCCCCGATTGAATTGCTGAAAATGGGGAACTTTCCGTCACACCCCGCTGGACTTGTGAAATCCAAAGATAATGATCCAATACTACCGAATTTGTAATGACTATCGATCGTTGAAGTGCCTGACAACATGCGACGAAAAGGACCTGGGTCAGCAAAGTGGCATTGGCTGTCAAAATGGAACGGCTTACTTCCCAGTTGCATTGGCCTGTCGAATCATGTCCTGGCCCTGTCATTGAGGGCGATACGTCTAGCAAGGAGCACAACTTCGCAAGGGTCGAGATGCGGCATTGCCGCTGGCTTCGCTCATTAGGCTCAAGTCAGGTTGGCTGTCGAAGACAAAGGAAGGTGATAACGACGTCGACAATGTCGACATTATCTGATATGATTGAAGCGTAGCACACGTACATAGAAGTCATCGACGCAAGGAAATAATCGAAGTAGCTGGCGATAAATCGAGCAAAATAGCTGCATAAGTCCAAGAGACGAAACAGCAACTGAGCACTTTTCTGTGAATACAGTACGTACAGAGCTAGTTCCACAAATCCGCAAAATGCGCACATACTCAGCGAAAAGTCTCAGTCCTAGAATAGAAGAGAAGCACTGATGAAGTGCTAGGCAATAGGGATAATAAGAGTGGCCGAATCACAGTCGAAGAATGCTCGCTGCACCCGACGTTGAGGCGTTGACCCATCCAAAGCCCTGCGAGTTAGAACATGACCAGCACACGCTGCCTTGCACGCGTGTGGGGTCTTCATACCTAGTGGTTGCCACAACGCGCGGACGACCGTTCCGTAAGGGATCTTCCAGATGGCGGTCCTCAACGAGAGGCGAAGGTGCCGTGAGGAGGAACTCGCCCTCATAGGTATTGGGCAGCGAGAGCATTGATGCGTACGCGCTGGATTGTGCCGTGATGTTGATATTTGCATTGAGCGGCGCAGATACGATGTCCAGCGTCATTGGGCTGTCCACCGCTGCAACTTCGACCTTGAAGGCCCCTCCGGCACCATCCAATGCAGAAGACAGAAGATGGATGGAGGCGTCAATCTCGCTGAAAAGTAGGAGGCATGTCAGTCGCAGCAATGTGGCAGATAGGTTGACACTATTCACGCTTCAGACGTGTGGAGCTCGAATGTCGTGGCTTGTCCAACTGCAGGGTCGTTACGAAGATATGCCGTCGGCTTGATCGAGGCATGTCCAGAATGGAGAATCAAAGACGACGATACGTTGAATGTGCCTTCTGTATTTCCTTCTGTCGTCTCGATGTGCACGGTGTCACCAGAGACCTACGCAGGATGAGAAATCACAGGCATCTTCATGAAATACCGTTCACCTGAGCCTTAATATGACCATTAAACGAGCGTAGCAACACCTGGTCAAAACTGAAGTTGCTCGATAGCTCTTGCGTGAACCTCGGCATGTCAATCTCAATATTGTATTGAGCGTCGGCGATGGACTGTGGGATTGTGACCAAGACTTCGAAATCGAGCTCATGATCACGGTCCTCCGGCGGACGCAGTTCAGACGACTGAAGATACACGTACGGAGTACCGATCAGCAAAAACATCAACTGTGTACAGAAGCTAGAGGTATGTACCAGAATCCCTACTGAGGGCCTTCCGTCCGAGCGTTCCATTAAGCACACCTGTGCCAAGCGCTCAATTCCTCTGATCTGCGAGCGTGCTGTGATATTGACACGAATTGTGTCGGTAGCTGGCGAAAGAGCGTCGATTATCCGAATTTGACCTTGAGACATGAGGCCTCGGGACAATAGAAGAAGGGATTGGGAGGGAGATATTTCGAAAAACGTGGTGGCATACTGTGTTCCTTGAAAGCGAGAATCGGCATGAGGTTGGCCGAGTTGTGAACCATTGATTGGTGGTGGAGTAGAACTGGACTCGTATGACCATATAGCAAATTTCTGGCAATGTCCCAAGCTCTTGTCATGCAGGTATTTGGCGGGCGTGTTGACACGCTAGAAAGTCAATATTGGCAAGAAGTGCTTGTATGTTGATAACATTAGCAACTCACACAACGACCTACGTCATCGCCCAGTTGCTAACCATAGAGGTAAACGAGAAGTCCGTCACACACAGTATCCACTTACATATGGACGACCAAATGAAATCAGCCACCACAGACGATGCTAATGAAAGTTATCACCGTGTGGGTCGAGAGGTGAATAAGGGCAGACATACGAAAAAGCCGCGCCACGGGCCTCCATTAGGTGAGGGACCACCACCTGATCCATAGTCGCCTGGCGGGCAGTCATCGAGAATCTAGAGTGTATATAAAGAACGATACACATCAGAGCCATGGATGATGGAAGGGGAGTGGACAGGTGAACGCGCTTGTCAACAACGCCACAGCAATGTTGGCAAGCAGCAGCGGAGTGCGTGGCAGCAAATCTCACTCACCGGCGGGTGGCGGTACGCATGTGGAGCAATGATCGAATACGAGGCGAATAGAGCGCATAAAAGCAGTGTGAATCCGACGGCTAACAGAGAGCGTCTGCGTCGTCGGGGTACGCGTTTCTCAGGGAGTGCTGTTAGATCGTCACCGCAAACAACAGGCGACGATGCCGGACTCGGTTGTAAAGGTAACAAAGGCACGGTCTGGAGAGCTAGGTGGTCGTCTTTCTCGGTGATGGTCGAGTCGTCGTCCTGCAAAATGATCATAGCGAACTTGGCCAACAAATTGGAGGTAGCAAACACTTGGATCGAGAGAGAGTAAGAGAAATAATCCCAGATTGCCAAGTCGGCCCTCTACGCTCTACTACGCTGCGCAGCACGCGATCGGACCATGACCTATCTGCTGCGGACACAGAATACAAGTTTCGGGTGTTGACATACTTGAAGCTTGATGCACCCCAGAGTCGGTCAGGTCGAGAACTGTTGCTGAGAATAAGTACCTTACAGAGGACTTAACATGTAACATGTGCACAATAGAAAGGTTGCGTTAGGGTCACTCATCGAGCCCTGCGGGCAGTGGTGGTGATACTTTTTATCGTCGAACCACCCAGTACTCAGTAGTCACTATGAGCTCGTATCTAGTTCGGCGCATGTTCGTGAGGAAGGAAATTTACTATCGAGAGAGAGTCGGAAGAATAAACAAAAAGCTCGTGTGTGAGCAGGAGCACGCGGCTGCGCTATGTAGGTCCTAGGAGCATCGCGAGTCATGGTCAGAGAGGGTCAGAGTGCTCACCACGAGCCTACGATGTGTTACCCTGCAACGAGGGCGTCGCTGTCGTTCCGTGGTACGCGACATGAAAGTGCAAGCCTGCAGGTGCATACTTAAACGTTCTTTTTGTGCTTCCGTAGACTTCACTTTGTGGCGGCGCTCGTTCCTCGCACCACCATAAAGTCCTCATGAGCGAAGATCTCTGTGTATGGATGTGTCATCTAAAATCACCAACTCCGGGAATGGAATGTATTTTTTCTTGGATACCCGCCGCTTTGGTATTGGCTGCAGGGAATACAAAACGGTGACGATAACACTTGATTGTATATCAACAAGATGTGGACATACATCCTATTAGAATGCAGAACAAGGTATACAATGGATAGCCGAGTCAGCACACTTGCAGTCCTCAGCCCATCAGTCGATTGAAAAGTCTTTAATGCTTTATGCCTGAAAAAGTGTCCCGAAAAATACGGTCACCCCCGGGATCGCAACGAGAGCCATTATTTATTCAATACCATGGAAATGTCCTGCATGCAGGAGATCACACAGGAAAGGCATCAAAAAAGACAAAATAGATAGTCGGCGAAGAGGAAGAGTAGGACAAACTGGACAGCTACACTTCGTGCCGTCTTCGCGTTAAACGGCCACCTTCTCATCGGATGGTGTCTTCTCTCCTGCTGCCGTTACTTCTCCTGCAGGTGCAACATGACCGGCATCATCCATCCGAGCGCTGTAAGAAAGACATCAATGTCACTTAACGAATCAGAGGAACCTGAGAGAGAAGAACGTCTTACATGACTTCATCTTCGATGGTAGTATGCTCCTTTACACGAAGGTACACCATCGGGAGCGCGATCAGCAGACCCACGGCAAGCAGCGCCCACGTCGAGACGAAAATGTTCATGTATCTGCGCATCCGCGGGACGTTTCGGTAAGAACGCGCACAATAGATAAAGCCACGTACGGGATCTTGACAGCGTCAGCGCGCCACACGCCTGCAGCCCCGGCAGACTGCAAGGACTTGTACATGCCGACCAGATGCGCGAGTTTATGCACGTCATCACTCATCGCACCCATAAGCCTGCCGTATCTGCCTTGAGCGCTCACTCGGCTAACGAAGATGAAGCCACGCACCAGTACGAAGTGGTCTGCCACATGGCATCAAGTATGCCAAAGAATATGTAAAGCCAAAGGCGAGCAGGATAGCCGCTGTCGCCGACATCAACTGTGTACTTCGCATCGCGGGTGTAGCCTCTGCATATCATGTCAATCAGCCGAAACCAATGCAAACAAAACTGGACGCACTTCTGGTAATGGTACGCCCATCCGTGAGAGACGAATACCATGACGAACAGCACAGACCAGCCGCCAAACGCGCGGCTCCGCCGCGAGAGGCGACCCTGGTCAAGTAAAAAACTGATGAGCACCGATCCGAAGATCTGCGACATCCTGTTTACACGAACACCATAATTATCATTCCGGCGCAGATTTTGTCAGTCGACAAAGACCGCAGAGAACAGATCGAATTCAATGATAAGCTGGTTCAATGACTGCACATACGCACCAGTAGATCATGCTGTTGAGGGAACGGGCGCGAATGGTGAAGATGGCGCCATTATAGTCATTAAACTGCCATGTGTAGAACCAGTTGGATGCAAAAAACATAGGCCACAGCAGGAAGACCTATGTTAAGCACACGTAAGCACGCATCAAGGTGGAGGGATAACGCCAGAAGGAAGAGCAACGTGAGAGCAAGGAAAAGAGCTCAATGTCATATAGTAAGCAAAGAAGTAATGCCAAGTACACACCATGGGATCCGTGACCATAGTAAGATACAAACCCTTGAACTCGGCGATCCACGAGGGATGCTTCGGTTCGGTGACACGAGTGCCATCCGAACGCGTCATGCTCGACGGATTTGCCATGGTCATAGGAATAAAAACTGTACATCACAATTAAAAAGAAATTGAAAACAATGTTATCCGGACGAACTTCCGATGCAAGTCAAGATGAGGAACGCAGTGTATGTTCCATTACCCACTAATCGTCGGACGTCAGAGAGCCTCTCAAAAACCAAAAGCTCCGGTGTGTCACGTACCGCTTCCAGCCTGCGATCGACAATTTAATTTCATTGTGAGGCGTTCGTCAGTCAAACGCGCACGACCGAAAGTTTGTACGCTTACCGTAGAGTCCCAGTTCTGACCGGTGGCCACAGCCGAGCCGACGACACCGCCCAGGTTGAAGATGGACCAGAATATAGCAATATACGTGCCTTTCTCGCCTTCAGTGGGATACGCAAGCATGAGGGAACCTTGCGCCGTCCACAATAAGCCCGCGCAAATGCCAAGAATGGCACCCGCAGCAACAACAAATCCTCCTGCTTTAGAGTGAATGTTCAAGGCCCTGCAAATGGCATTCAGCACTGGGGGTGACCAGTAATGTGACAAGGAAGAAAGACATAAAATCATGAAATGTACGGAAGAATATCCTACATAAAACAGCCTTGTCATTGACGAATGCCAAAGTATGATTAGCCGTACTTGACCGCATTTTGGGTCGTATTCCATTCTTTGACAAGGAACAGGACGTCGAGAAGTAAACATGCCATGATACACTCTTCAAGTGTTGGATTGTAAATGCACAACACCCCACGAAGCATATGGAGATGGGAGGTGATGTGTCAAGTGAGCAAATGAAGCGAAATGCCTCAAAAAGTACAGTGCAAATTCCAACACGACGAACTGAAAGAAAATCACCAAGGAAACAACAAGAAATTGCGACGCACAGGTAGGACCCGATGTATAGGGCGTAACCGAGACTGCCTAATAGCAGCGTCAGTTTCGAGCCTAATTTGTTGTTGACTGTGCTGCGAGCATCACAATATACGTAAGCGAGGGATTTTCCGCACAAAAAGATTGTGAGCTCACCCGGCAAAGAATGCCATGAATGCGAAGGTTGAGTAGAGTGCTGTGTTCGCATTATCGTTCGTCGTCGCGCTCTCCTGACCACCCGCACCGAGCCCGTTCAGGGCATTGAACAACCCAGGACACATAAAGCAGACAATTCCAAGCATCACGATCTAGGAGATGACATTAGGAATTATCAGTATATCATTGAATACACAAATACCTGAAATTTTGTGGTGTAGTATAAGCTCTTGAGGCCCTTTCGGGGTTGAGGAACGACACCGGCATCGACAGCGCCTTTTTCGACATCGGAAGACTTGATTTCTGGGTCGGACATGGCCCTTGGAACGTCAGAACCGATACAGACCGTCCTGGGGAAAGTCAAGGACAGACAGAGCAACGAGCAGGAGAAACGGCGGATATTATAAGTACGACGGCACCATCAAAACGCATCCCCAGAAGTCACGATGGTACCAATATTAGCATCGTGCTCTTATCTGTCGGTCAGGGGACAGAAAATCCGTGTATCATCTGGATGAAGTTGAACAAATGAAATGGAAGCGAGGAAAGGCACATCAGCAGAAACCCACCTGACCGGTGTACCGGTTGTCTAGGTCTTCACATTGGCACCTGGGCCTGAGGCCGGAGTACATAAGTACATTCCTTTCAAACCTGAAAAAACCTCTTCTGTTTTCCGCGTCGATAGCACCGCACAACATACCAGTCTCTCACGCTTGGACGTTTTCGCCGTCTATCAGGATATCGGATGTGTCCCGCATGTCCTCGATGAATTGCTTCACCTAAACTTATCTTCCTGCAGCTAATCGCGCCCTCTCGATAAGTAAGTATGTAACATTCAAAATGTCACTGGGTGCCACAGGAATCCAGTGCTATCGGCTTTTTGGCGAAGAGTCTTTATGTGCTTGACCGAGTGAGTGTGCGCAACAAGCCTCCATCTGTTCATGTCAACCGCTGAAGCGCTGAGATGCCAGCACACGTCAGAGCCGGTATCTCAGGGTCACACGAGTGGTTCTTTCGCAGTTGGATCTCGAACGGCAAGCTAACGTTAGCGTCAACCAGAGGCTACTATCTCGGCCTAGTGTTCGTCGGTTTGACAGCACCGGGTGCGTTGACCCAGTATCCATACCTCAGGAGACATCGCTGTGGTGCAGTCGTCCGCCTTTCCAGCCTTGGTCATTTCTATATCTCCATGTGCAACCTTCATCAACTCCAATCTTGCGTTTCTGGCTCTCTGGTGTTACCACACGTCCACTACCAAGCTACAACCATAATCTGTGTTGCTGTGGGTCAAGGCGATACTTCTCCCAGTGACCGCAAATAGCATCGGTCTAGCGGCGCCGAGTCTGCATCACTGGCCTTGCTGTTGCGGCGTTCAACGCCCTATGGTCTCGTTTCAGAAAGGACAACGATTGATGTGAAAAGCTACTCTTATCTCCCTATCATGTACAGCCAGTATTTCCCCGCTTGGTACACGCGTCCTTGTTTGTGTTCATTTCTCTGTGTCTTGTTCACTTTGGTCATCCTAGGCCTGCTGTCTGGTTATCGGTCATCAGACATCTACAAACATCTCTACTCTTCTGTGGTCCTTCATCGATGTTACGGGTCAAACATTGACAACATAGTGACCGGCCATTTTGCAGCACATTACCAACGGGAATGTACCAACGGGACAACAACTTTATGTCGGCTCACCTTTGTCTCGAAAGTGCAGAGGCTATAAGTTTCAACTCGAGGTGAGTCGAAAATGTCGTGATTGTAACTCTCGTCCAACGTATTGCGTCCTTACAGATCTTTTTATCTAACCAGGCTGACGCTTGTTATGTTGTATTATTCCTGCCTTTTTATGGAGACGTCGTTTTAGCCGGAAAAAGTAATTTATGGGTTTGTCGCGCTTGGACAACACAGTTTGCGAGACGCTATCTGCACCGCTTTTTCAGACATTTATTGCCTAAACGGTCATAGGGATCCTTTCGTTGTCATAAAAACATGTAACATTGTATGGGTCTCTAGGTCATTGCACCTGTCCGGACCCGAAGTGGTATGTAAATTACTGCTAATAATATTAGGACACATTGACTGTCTACGTACTTTCAGGCGAGCTGCCCGGTTGATAAACGACTCGGCTTGCTCTGGTGTCGTTGCAGCAAATAGCTGCTGCATAAAGTGGTTATTGTCCAGCAAGACACCAGGGGGCAACTCCACTGTGACCGCCCGCCCTCCATCCTTGGTTTTACACCAGTGTTGATGGCTGGACGACGAGTTATGTGTCGATTGGTCGTCGGAGGGATTTGACACACCACGGTCCCCCGTCGACTCTGCAAGCGGCCCCCGCTTGAAGCCACCATCATCAAACTCATGCGGGAAGTACCACGGCGTCGTATCCAGCCTACTGGAATGACGAGACAAGCCCCGCGACGATGACAAAAGGTAAGTCCTACTACTATCTTCACCATCCGTAACACATGGACGCGTACACTGCGCACTGGAACGTGGCTCACTGTGGCCATCCGCTGCCACCGAGTGGGCACGTTGCATAGGCGGCGAAGTGGTCAGCCCGCTCGACTGCTCATCAGCAGGAGCACTGCCTATGGACCTTGACCGCAGATGTGTGGGAGCATCACGCTCAAACCTCGACCGCATGCCTGCAAGAGGGAGACTCTCAGCCCTCGACCGCTCACTCGCGGGAGTATGTTGCTCGGCCCTCGATCGCGTACTCGCGGGAGTAGACTGCTGGGACCTCGACCGCACGCTCGCCGGAGCAGATTGTGGTGAACTCGCCCGCCTGTGTGCAGGAGCGTTGGGTGTCCGTGTCAACTGCTGTGTGGTAGTTGATTCACCACCAGCGCTGGACGAATCTCCTGGTGACCAAGACAACGACGAGACCCGAGAGGTAGAAACGGAATGCTCACGGGGTGAGAGTGACGGCGTGCCAAGCACAACCTGTGCATAACTCTACTCAGGCAGTACGCGCCATCGCGCAAACGTTGAGCCATAATTTTTTTTTTCCGATTGGTACTGTGCTGCTGAGGCTGCTGTCGGCGTTGTTGGGCTCCGTTGATCAGACCAAGTGTCGACAGAGCCGCCTAGACGATAGTGAGGCAAAGTTAACTGTTCAAAAAATGTAATGATAGACGATGGAGTCCGATTATGTTGGTACACGTAGAGTCTTACAATGAGTTGATGAACGGCTATGAGAGATATAATATATAAACGATGGGTGACCCATGGAAGAGCTCACTCCGATCCGTCGGCGCGACGCACGAGTTACAGTGAATTTAGATTGTATTGCTGTTAGGATATCTGCGTGCTATATCATCTAACGAGACTGTAGGTTTGGACATTTAAATCACCAAGACCACTAACGCGAGAGTAAGTAATCTAAGTTGGTGCAAACAAATAATGATGCACCATCATTCTGACTGATGGAGCGCGTTTGTTCGGATTCCCAAAGAGGAAATCCCCACTTGGTGTGGCACTGAATATAAAGCTGAGTGCGCTTCGAGTCAATTTCGGATAGTGAGGGCTCCAAATCATGGATAAGTCTTAGTAGAGTAACATGTGCACCCGAATAGCATGGTAGAAAGCAGAATGCATTGGATTTGACCGCACTCATACACACTCATGAGCCACCTCCAGTATCTCAAGAACTAGGTCATGCTAGAACAAACGAAAAAGGGAGGCCTGTAGCGCCCATTGAATACAGATGACCTACCAACTTTCAGATCCATAGAAGAAAATTTGTTTGGTCTGTCCCCTGTTCAATAATTAGTAATTGCGGCGACAGCATTTTCGTGACTACTCATTTGTCGTTGTTTATTTATGAGTCACTGCGAACCTTGCCCCTTAGCCGAAGATTGCTCACTTTGTTCAAGATTTTGACAGACGTAAGGGCCAAAACAGCAACAGCGGTGAACGTGCATCACAGTGCACCGGTTGACGAATGTTGAACGGGTGGAGACGTTACGAGCAAATAGGTTTTGAGATGAGATTGTGTATAGAATGTGGAATGACTAGGTAAATTATGTACAACAGCATCCGTGTAAAAGTGTCAGCACCCTTGTTTTTCTTGCAGAAATCTTTCCACATCTACTCAGTCTCAGACGTGATATTTGCACCATATTCGTCACTCCAAACAACACCCGAAAGACTCTGAATTTTCTTTATAAGTGTGTGTGTCTTCAACTGAATTTTTGATAATGAGTATACAAAAATTCAGAGCCTGTGATGCAGTATAGGAACTTACACAGTGCCACTTGTCTTGCACAGTTCTGCTGTCTTCTTCGGAGTCGGATTTTGCCCTACATTGACTTTGGAAACAGCCTTGTTGAACAATGCAGGCTTGAAGTTATAGACTTCCCCCGCAGCAAGCTTGAGTTTGAGAAGAACACCCAAAAGAGTGAAGACATGTTCATTAGTCCACATATTGTTCGCATATGCATCATCCAGATCGGAAGCTTCATTAATAGATAGGATTATATCTTGAGGCATATTTTATAAAAAAACGAGTGTAAAATAGTTGTGGAACGAGGGCAACGAGAGTAGCGAAGGTAGCCAACTGCAATGATGCGCCACAGTCGCGCACGGGGAACCTTCCGTATATGGTTTGATTGCTGTGATCGGGGCAACTGAGCGTGGTTCACCGGTCACCGTGCGTGTGCGCTGTTGTTGTTTTGGCCCTAAAAGGGAAGACTTCAGATCAAGGTTGGCTGAGCATGCTACAGCCGTAATTCGCATAGACGCTATTTAGGAATCGCGTGCAACTTTACTGTCATTACATGGCTCGGCCTCACGTGTGTCCTCGTGAAGAGGGGATTCATCAGGGATTTCAAGTCATTATCCCACTGCTCACAAGAAGTGTTTCAAAGTTATACCCTCGTTCCACGCCTTGTGCACGTGGCAATGTCTACTAATGTCAATACTGGTGAGGAGCTGTTAGTACTGAAACTTCAAACCATATTGTATATGTATACAGGACAAGGTGTAAATACACGGACATGAAATTCAATCCATTTCTTCACATGACACCCCAGCCATCAGAAACTGGTGCACAATAACTACAAGTCAATGACAACTGGCTTTTCACCTTTCTGCATAGCTTCATAACTGATACGTGATGCAGTTCTGAGAGTTGGTAAGAGTGAGGCCTCACTTGTGATCGTCAGGAAGGCCCAGCCATTAGGAATAAGCACCTCCGCAATGGTCTCCATAGCCCAGCTCTGGCAATTCCAGTCAGGCTCATTTTTGCAGGGCACCAGAACAAGTACGTCGCCTTTTGGCACTGCCGGACTTGCAATGATCTATTCCGATGACTTCAGCTCTTCCTCTGTCATATTCTCACATTGCCGCTGTGCACGCACCTTTTTCAAAATAGCCAACTTGTCTACCCCAATCTCTCCAATATACACGCCACCCAGGAATTTTCCAGAGTGCTCAAGAACAACATTCTGTGTATGGAGTCTCTACTCAACTCTTGCAGGTGAGCCTCCAGGTGTGCCAGGCCTGATCTCATTTCAGGCTTGCCATACAATACCTCTGGTGCCTCTCTCCTGGTCCGTGACAGCTACAAGGGCCCAGTGAAAGCCCTCTTCGCGACCGATGCCAAACCCTGCTGCAGGTCGCATATACTGGATGATGGCGAGCTTGGCAGTTGTCGGACTGCAAACATGGATTTTATTGAATAAGGAGAGCATTTCCAGTGTGATGGGCATGTGTGCTCCCGTTGGTGGGCTCTTATACCCATCCTGACCTGCAATTGTTCTTTTGAAACACAGCAAACCTGTCAGGATGGATAGTCTTCTCTGCTCTGCTCACTCACATAAACAAAAGGAACCTGCCTCAACAGGCCGCAGCACTGTAGATACACAAAAGACACATTGTAGGCCCCCGGAATATGTACGATGTCCTTGCGAATCATGATTGTGGCCTCAGGTCAGTTCTGGATGGCTTTGACGGGATTGAGCACTTGAGCCACCATCATTTTGGGCAGGTCTGAGCCCCGATGAAGTGTTCAGACAGTACAATCACTTACATGTTACATATTGCGCGTCACAATGCATACACTGAAATACGACTACTCTAGATTGCACCTTCCATGTGATCTGATATAAGACGGTCCACCTGCAATTCTTCCTCATACCCATCAGAAATAATAGCCCGAATGGCTTCCGACCACGCAGGGTCACAGATCCCGGGACACCACTCCGCCTTGATGAGCTCCCAATGCTCAGGGTACCATCCCGCATCCTCCCAATCTACAATAGCCGTGGCTTTGCTGCCATGAACCAGTATATTCCGAGGGGACAGGTCGCCGTGTGTGAATACTATGTGATGGTTATCGCACATGCGATGGCGTATACTGAGAAGCACCTCAGGTTGCCACACAAACTCCTTTCCTTCTTCAATAAGGAAGTCATTAAAAGCTGCCTCAGAGGTGAAAGGCCCGCAGGGCTTGACAGATGCCACACGGTGGTCGTGCAATGGTTGATTGTACAAGGAACAGACAGCGCCCTTGGGAACCCAGGGAGGAGGACGAAGTGCGCGTTGCTTAGCAATAAACTTGCACAGCTGGGAGACGATGTTGTTCCAGTCCTGGGATGAGAGCGTCCCCCAGGCATGATGGAGGTTGACGCCCTGGATGCGTGTCATGAGCATGTATTGGTATCCGCCCCCGCACACGGACGCAATGACTCTGGGGACAGGTATACCACTGTTCGAGGAAATAAAGCGGATCGTGTCAGCTTCAGGGCCATAGAGATCTAGCCCAATTTTGAGGTAGAGTCCAAAAGGGAATGGGACAAGAACACATCGTCGGTTGATGAATGTTTGGTAAAAGTCAACGTAGAGCGAAAAGAAAAGAGCCAAGATCGTCTGTGCCATTGGATTAAGAGCTCAAGCGCTCAGATAGCACCCCAATTTCAGCCAACGAGCAGATCGGTCAGAGTTCACACAGCAAGTTGTTACAACCATCAATCTGTCATGAAAAGCGGCACCCTTACGTAAGCTTGGCCCGTAATATTGTTTGTAGTTGGCATTTTGGATATGGTGTGTACCGCGAAGCTTGCCTGTGGGACACACAGCATGCAAAAATCAACGACGAGAACAATATGCCGTGACAGCTCGACATATTGCTCGACATATTCTCCGTATGTAAGCTTACAAACTACTGAAACACGATGGCTCGATTCCGTCTGAGTATACTTGATGTAGACGAATGGGAAGAGAACACTAATATAATCATGGATGCATCAAAATACTCGTGAACGGGTCTTATGCTTACACCCTAAGGCCTAAGGCCTAATCCATTTTGGATCCTCCTTGATGCCCAGTTCCTGGCCCAGCTGCCTCAGCTTCACCAGGTGCGGACTACTTTCAGAGATCTTTTTTTTTTTTTTTTTGTGGAGCAATCTGAAACCCGATTAACAGCCAAGCTGCTTCGTGTTTCCACATCAGTTTGTACCGTTTTTTGCTGAGGGATTTAACCCCGCTAATAACGCTCCCCCCAGGGAAATGTTTTGCAACACATCCTATGGGCAGATAGTGTGGGACTCGTGTGGTGGTGACCGTTTGCCTATATGTTAGTTTTCCGTTTTGACATACCTTCCATATTCCATAATTATCTATTCCTTCCCCACGGTCGCCTATTAAATACAATACCCACTAAAACCCTGGGGCCCATTATCCAATCTCGTGGTAGCTGATCTTTGTTTAGCAAGGTGTCGCACCACGTACGCAAGACTATATCTTTGGACAATGCTCTCCTCCCGTATTTATTCCTATTTGTTAGGAGCCTGTCGATCTCTAGCCTGCTGTTTATCGCGGCCAACCACCTATTTTCAATTTCAGCTAAGGTTTGCCATTTGTCTTCATCATCTTCATTTGTTATACGCCTTTCACAGCGTAGCTTCCAAATAAGGTACGCTGATTCCGTTATAATTATTTTGTAGAGGCGTGCCATCCCTTTGCATAAAACGCCCTTTGCTGTGCGCGGCGCAGCTAGGCTTGCTGCTATTATTTTTCCCTCTGATATCTCTGGCCACTGACAGCCCTTCTTCTCACATAACTCTTGGGCAAGCTCCCAGACCCTCTTTTGGCCGGGGATTCAACACTTTGTCAATATGTGGTCCATGGACTCTTCTCCACCACACTTTGGGCAAATGCCCCAATGTTCGTACCCCGGGATACTTGCCCAATAATCTCCCACTTTGTATGCGTCGTGCGTAATTTTCCATAAGAAGGTACGTATATTTTTCGGTATGTCTTTGTCTCTCATAGACTTCCATATTCTGTCATCAGTCGGCGACTCATTTCCCAATTCTGAGGCGCTTTCACGCGCCTCATTTAGGATAACGTCAGTTCGCCTCCTTCTTTCTGTTCCCTGCATCTCTTTAATGCCCCGGTAAGCATTTCTCATTGTTAGTTTTGACAGCTGAGCACCGTCTCTAACGAACTTTGCCGATATGTCGAAGATTGTATCGTCTTCATGATGCTTTGCCGCGCTGAGCTTTGCCAGGTTATCTGCGCCTTCATTCCCTTCTTCTCCAGCATGTCCTTTAATCCACTGGAAGAAAGTTTTTGCTCGTCTTGCACGTAGCAGGGCAGCCGTTATCTGTAAGAGTTCCTTATTTTTGACACCGATCCATCCTGACTGCTCCTTCTTTTCATGGTGCAGAATAAGGCTATTTAGGACGTACATAGAATCTGTTTTAATGAGAAGGTCAATATCATTCGGCACTTTTTTGACTGCCCACAGCACGGCATAGATTTCCACTGTTTAGTTGTCTTGAGTGAGGTCATTGGGTACCTTTATCACTGCATTTCTGTTGTCTTCTGGCCTGAACCATATTCCGGCGCCAGCCTTTGCATTGGTTTGCCCATTTTTCATACACGACCCATCCGTGTAGACTGTGAGCACATTTTGAGTTGGCTGCGCTATGCTTGGGGGCTTTCTTTTTGCCGGCTTTTCACAGCGGTTTCCTTCTTCTTTAAAGACACGAAAAGCATTCTTGATTTCCGCGTCCGATATCATCCTGGGATTGAATACAAGTGGTTCGTCAAAATCTATTGCCGCCCAGTTTTGCTCTAACTGGTCGTCTTCTAGGTCTAAGCTGTCCACCGGGCCTTCGTACGTACTCCATTTTTTCGCAACGCTGCCCAGCACTTTGGCTATTTCCTTGTAGCACCTGTTCAGATTATTACATCCCAAGTTCCTGTCATGTACACAGTGCGTACATTTGCAGTTTGGTCTATCTTTATGCTCGGCTTCATTGTCGAATTTCTTCGCATGTTCTTTCGCTTGCCCGACTGTTTGTATATCGTGCTTCCACCTCAGACATTTATCTGCTACATAACGGTTCCTCTTTTGCTTTCCCTTCGCCGGCATTACATGACACCATAAAGGCATTTGACCTTGAAGGTCTTCCGAGGGGTATGCAACATCTATTCCTACTTGGTATTTTTTTGCCACTCTGACCAGCTCTTTTAGGTCTTCCGGCAGCCCAGGATCGTCCGGATCACCGGTACTTTTAACGTTGGGTGCCCACGACTGCAAGAATGGGTTTATCCTGCATTTTTCATCCAGCGTCGCATTATTACTGGCGTTACGTCGGAACAACTCATCTGCGAAGTATGCCCACGTCGCTCTGTCTGCCCCGAAATTTAAGTAGGACTTAATCCACATTAGTTGTATTGCATCATTTCTCACTTCTATGTCGAGCACACTTTTCCCCCCTTGTTCTTCGGGCTGCTGCAGGACACTCATGCGTACTCTTATTGTACTATCATGTCCCCACATGAAGGTGCGTATTCGCTTTTTTAAACGTTTTTCCACCGTCTTTGGCATGCCTTGCACGATTGCCAAAAACAGCGACATTCCTCCAATAATCCATTGCGTTAACAGCTTTCGCCCTTCCATTGTCGGCTTTCCTTTTTCCCAGTTATTTAGTGAGCTATCAATCTTGTCTAGGACTGGGGCCCACAGCACTTCGCCCAGGGCATGGTTTCCCACTTGTCCACCCAGAATTCTCGTTGTCAGCCCATCTTCTAATATTGTTATGTCGTCCGAAATGACAAAGTCATTTCTACTTATTCTCCTTGTTTCAACCAAGTGTCTCCTGTATGCAGCGTTCCCTAAAGGGATTATCACCGTCTTTTCCCTGTTAAATTTCGCTTTTGATGCTATACACCACCCGTCTAGTATATTCAGCAGGTCTTCGAACTTATCCCCTTTCGACAGGTACACCGTTGTGTCATCAGCAAAGAGCTTCACTATTAGTTTATCCATTGTCCCCGGGATCTCAAAACCCTTAAGGTGCGACTTCCTAATCTTATTTGCCAATGGCTCTATTGCTAAATCAAAGAGCAGGCATGATAGCGGGTCTCCTTGTCTTACACCACGAGTTATTTCATACGGTCGGCTGAGCATGCCATTAATCATGATCTCCGTCAGCACACCTGTATATAGGTTCTTAACCGTGTTTATGAAATGATCTGGTATATTGAACACTTTCATTGTGCGCCACAAATAGTCATGCGCCACTTTATCATATGCCTTTTCTTGATCTAGGGCTACAATTACTCCCCCTTTATCTTCTGCTTCAGCGTAATGGGTCATCATGTTCGCTAATTTTATTTGGTCAAAGATGCTCCTTCCCGGCACGAAACCTGCTTGGTCCTGGTGGATCATACTCGGTGCAGCTTCACTTAACTTAATGGTGAGGCATTTAGTCATCAGTTTATAGTCCATATTCAGGATTGTTATAGGTCGATAGTTTTGTATCTGTGCTTTGTCCTTCTTTTTATATATGGGGCACATCCAGCCTTTCGCAAAATCGGTGCCTTCCTGCACACCATTCTGTTCTATATCATTATACAGACGGGTGAGCACTCCTACCACGTCAAAGGTTTGCTTTTCCCCTTTCTTCGTGTCATTTTGAAATCGGTTGTTCAAAGTTCTCCATAGCTCATATGGCAGCCCATCGAGCCCTGTGGCTTTTCCGTTATTCGCTACCCGTAGTGCTTTTGTTACTTCCTGCTCCTTAATGCTTTCCCCCAGCACCTGCTGATGCTCTCGGGTTGCTTTATGTTCTTCCGGTATTTCATTAAGGTATTGTTCAATTTTCTCTTCTCTTCTGGCTTCTTCTCCTGGGCTCTCTTCATCTTGGAGGCCCTGGTGATATTTTCGAGCTATCGAGACCATTTCTTTTGTTTTCGAAGTGAACTGATTGGGGTTTTCAGGGTTGGTCTGCAACATTTTGATTACGTCCCGTGGCTTTTTTTCTTTATTTAGATTGGTCCAATATTTATCATTTGTTTCGCCCCTCAGCCTGAAGTTAACTTTAGTGCTCAGTCTGTTTCAGCCCCACCTCTGTCGGTGTAAGGTCTCTAGGCGCTCCTGCAGCACCGCTCCGGAGAGCAGCCGCTCACTCTCGTCAATTTCTGGTGCATTCGTGTTTTCTTCAATCTTTCTTTCAATATCTTTAATTTGCTTATCCAGCTTGGGAATTTCCTTTTTGGCAAAGTTTTCCATCTCTCTTTTCAGATCTTTTTTGAACCTCCACCATCTTTGCTGTAGCGGCTCTTTTGGCCCTATGAAATCTGTGCTACCTTGCTTCAGGTCGTCTTGCAGCTCCAGCCCAAGCTGCTTGACCTTTTTCGCTAACTTATCATTTCCCAAAAGGTGTAGTGGGAAGGTCCATCGACCCTTTCCAATGAAAGGCAATGCTGCGTTCGTTACTGTAACAGAGGCAAGCTTATGATCTGTAGGTATTCCCGTCTGCTCTATCTCCCATTTTAGGCTGTCTTTAATAATTTCTGGGCTCGCATAGATCCTATCAATTCTCGAGCTCGCACCTGTGCTTTTTTGGAAGAAAGTGAACTTTCTTTCTGCGGGGTGAGTTTCTCTCCATCCGTCACTTATTCTGAAGCTCATTTTCATGCTGTCCATTGCATCGCAGGACTGCTCTCTATCCCTGTGCATTGGCAGTCTGTCTATAGAGTCTTCCACTATGTTCATGTCTCCAAGCATGATATCCGGGTTCGGCAGGTTCAGCTCTCGGAACTTTTCTTCCAACTGTTCCCAAAATTTCTGATTTTCTTCAGGTTTGTTCGGGGCATACACTGCTAGAATAGACAGTGTTCGATTATTCGACCACTGCACGTTTGCTGCAAGTGCCCTCCCCTGGATTATTTCAATGGTTTCCGTGTCTTGCGATTCCATTTGCTCTTTATTGATTACTATAGCTACTCTGGCCGCTTGTGACTCTCTGCCTGCGTCTGCCGAATTGAAAACTTTCAAGCACCGCCCGAAAATTTCTTCGAGGTCTTGTAAAGCTTGGTTGTCAAGGTGTGTTTCTTGCAATGCCAGTATTCCTATCTTTTTTTCTTTTACCAGTTGGTTCAACAGCAACCACTTATTATCAGTCGTGCCACTGTCATTTCCCGATATCGCTCCTTTTCCCCTCATATTAAGGGTCGCCACTTTTATGGTAGCTTTCGACCTCTTTGCTGGCTTTTGCCTTCTTCCCCCTACCCTTCTTGCGGGCCACCGTGCTCTCCATCGGCGAGTGTTCTCTTCATAATCTTCTCCGAGCTCGTTTCTATTGGGGGGCCGGCTATTGTCGTCTCCCCCGTATCCACCTCTTATGCGCAGTGGGCGGTATTGGGGTTTTCCGCTTGGTTTATCAACAGAGTCATGACTCTCTCCCATTTCTCTATGCCTATATCGCAGTAAGTCTCGCTCTTGGTCTGGCATGAAAGCACTCTCATTCAAATCTCGGCTTGTGCTGGTGTTACATGTATTTTCATCATTAGCTGTAGGTTTCACGGCCCCGTCTCTTGGGGGTGTCATCTCTCGGCCATTTGACCGTTCAATGCTCGAGGGCTCTTGTTTTCGAACCGCTGCATGTGGGGCTTTTAGTTTGCTCCCGCAACTCAGCCTTTCGGCTCTTCCTACAGTAGTTCATAGGGTGATTCGGTGTGTCTGGGAGCGTCTAATGTATTTTAGTTCCGCTGGTCCCATTTTTTTGGCGCCCTGACCGTCTTTATCCGGATTCACACATACCACGTCCACCGTGTGTGTGTCCATTTGGCCATCTTCGGTGCATTGCAGTCCGGCCTGTTCTCCCTGCGCACCTCTGGCCATCGGTACATCGTGCTTACCTTTTACATATTGCATAGGGACGTACCTTGGATTTGTTGAGCGTGCCGAGTGTCCTAAATTTGTGCCGTAAACCTGTTGAAAGAAAGCTTGGTTGGTTTTATCATCTGTATTGTTGTAAGAGTTAGTAGCGCTGTAGATTTTTGCTCCCTGGTTGGGCTCGCTGGGCTCCAGTTCATCGCGGGTGGTGCAACTCAGGCAAGGCAATCGTT
Source organism: Fistulina hepatica ATCC 64428 (assembly GCA_000934395.1). Lineage (NCBI taxonomy): Eukaryota > Fungi > Basidiomycota > Agaricomycetes > Agaricales > Fistulinaceae > Fistulina > Fistulina hepatica. The sequence goes on from KN881828.1 coordinate 33,272, forward strand.
TGGGCTCAGTACTTTGCCTTCGTTACTTTGATTTTAGACCATGCGCTTTCCTGTCCGTCGCCAAAACGCCGTCAGTAAATGTGGGCACATGGCTTGCACATGGATCTCCCCCATTCTTGGAGCCTCGCGACTTCTTCTGTCCCAAACCAGGTAAAACTATAAATTTAACAGTAGCAGCACATTTTACACGTTGTAGTTATGTCGCTTTATTTGCGATGCGAATGAGATTTGAGTTACAAAAAAGCTAATTCTTACAAGGCTTTCCCTGGCGGTGGACCGTCTTAAAACTGTCCCCACCCTCGCCTGGTTTACGTTTCTCATCTTCGTTCGCCTTGCGCTTCTCTTCCTGGCGGGCAGTAACTCGTTCCCTTCGTCGAAGGAAGTTAGCCAGGATTGGGCCAAGCCAATTGGGCGACGTGATGATAGGACAACCGCGACGCGTATGCGTGAGCGACTTACAGAATTCGCACACTTTGATATATGGGGTCCCGTGCATTTCATAGACGTATTCGACTGTCGCGCGCGCACGATGGATAAGCTGGAGATAGTCGCGCACTTCGTCCTTCGCAACGCCATCCGGCACCAGCAGCTTCCCATGGAGCTGGAAATAGGTTACCTTCGTCAGGTTACCTTTCTCATCTTCCACCTCTGCCTCCTTCCAGTACAGCTTGTATGACTTCATCACCTCATAAGCTAGGCGCACCAAATCATGGAGGAGCTCCGTGAACACATTTCCTTTTGCCGCAATGCGCGTGCATGCAACACGGAAAGGGGCCCACTTCCACAGCGCCAGCCGGAGATCAGCTAAAGCCGCTTCCGCACGATGCTCCTTTAGCTCTGGCGAATCCCCAGCTTTCGGTACCGCAGAGCCGACAAAATTACCCAGTACCCATGGCATGTTGCCAACCGGGTCAAAACGCAGTGTCGTGAATGCAAGCTCTTTTGTGAAAGACAGTGTACCCGTCCACAAGAGAAAGTCGACCAGAGCTTGGGGCGCATTACAAAGGTAGTACGCCCAGGGGGTTTCGTAAAAGGTGGAGTTGTTCCTCGTGGCAACCATTGGCGGTATCACCTCCATTTCTTCCGGGACGTCTATACCAGTGGCCTGGCACAACACTGTAAGTGCTTGCATTGCGTCACGAACAAAATCGGACGCTTTCTCATTCTGGCGGGTCCCGGCCAAAATCGGCACAATAGCAAACACTTTGTCGCGATTGTTAAGGACGTACTCTGCCTGGCTCGCGTCAACATTAGCTACCAGCATTGATTCACGGATAAGGACTCTTTCATGCTTATCCTGAGAGAAAGGAATCTGACAGTCAACGGGGCGTCTACCGGGGCACGTGCCACTACGGTTTGTGGTCAGGTGGGGGTTCTCGTTCTCGTAGAGGTGGACGCCCCACAGGTCCTTGGGGTCTGGCCACTTCGGTTTGCTCATCTCGGAGGTATCCATTCTGTCATCCTCCTGGGAGTTGTACTCGTTCTGAACCTGCACACACGTTGGACAGCCACAGTCGACCGGGTGTGCTCTGGCGTCCTTGATCGCTTGGACTTCTGCCAAGTTCTTCTCGATTATCGCCTCATTAGCCGCTATCTTCACCTCCCTCTCGGCAATCTTCGCCTCCTGCTCGGCAATCTGCACGGTGTTTGCATCGAGCTTGGCCTGCTTCTCGTGGAGGACCTTCTGGAGGCCTGCAAGCTCGGCCAATTTCCTCTCGACTTCGAGCTGAGCCGGCGTCGGCGGCGTCTCGCCTGTCCCTTGCATGGCCTGAGCCACTGGGGCAGAAATAGCCGGCTGAGATCGTGCCTGCGGAGCTAGGCTTGTGCTGCGTTGGGCATGCGAGCCCACTGTAGAAGGGCGTCGACTCATGGAAAGAGGGGTAACTGGAGTCTTGCGTCTGGCAGTTGTCTTCCCCGCCGTGGTCGGGGAGTGGTCGGACTGACTGCTATCTGAGGCACGAACGTCCTGCAGGTGCTGTTAGACATTGTCAGCCTACTCAATCATTATTGCTTCGCACCACGTCAATGGCGGTATTGTGGGCACTTTGGTCGCCCTTCCCCCGCTTGTGGATGCGATAGGTTCTCGGCGAGGTGTCCAGAGGTGGGCGACCTCTCTCCGGTGTAGTTTCTCTGCTTGTAGGAATGGTGTATGAGTTATCGCGCCAAAACCAGCAGAACAGGGCGCGCTTGGGCTTGCTGCACTCCTGCAGCGGGGATATACCCTGCTCATCGCCCTCGTGTACAGCTTGTGCCCATGGTCTCGTTCACTCGTTCTCTCATGACTTTATGTCTCGAGATTTAGGCTCCTTCTGACACGTCTCGGTCTGCCAGGATGTAAAGTAGAGCTCGTTTAGACTGTAGCCTAGTTGTGTAAAAGATGCTTTCCTCGCGGGGTCAGGCCAGTGGCAGATTCCGATTCCCCGTTTCTGAGCTCCCCCGTGCCCGCCAGTTCGAGCCGGGGTGCGGGCTAGGCGCCCTAAACCACGCCTGCCTCAGCAGCTTGCCGCGGTGTGCTATTGCGCATTTTGCCGTGGTTTCAACAGTTGTTGCGGCAAGGAGGCCCGTCAGTTGGGCCCCCCACTACCCTTTCTCAGGCTTCCCTCCCCTACTTCCATTCGGGTTGAGGATGACCATTCGTTTCGTCCATTTGGACTACTTCATCTCCTGAGCCCCGAAGAGGCTGGCCGCCGGACAGCCTTTCGCGACTCCACCCGTTTCTTGTTGGTTGGTGGCTGCTTTGACAAGTTGCATTCTGTTCAAATTCTTAAATGGCTGTTTTCAAACTGTCCTGCAGCTACTTATTTCTTCAAACATGCAGACAAAATACATTACTTTATGTGGAGTATACCAGCATGCTGTCATCATTTGTGACAAGAGTAAACAAAAAGTTTCTTGTGCTGGAAACATACAAGCAGGTCATGTCAATCTTGAGTCAATGAGGCGAACCTGCTCTGATGTCAATGAAAGTCATGGTACGTACGCTTTTGTAGGAAGAGGGTATTTTAACGTCAGCTTTCGGTACTCTGCGCTTCAGTTCGGTCTGGATAGTGGGAGAGTAGTGGGAACTGACGTCATCGGTTATACGGGGGCTATGTACTTAGTTAGATGTAAACGATACCATTACGGTTGCCTGGCATGGCAGTACGGGCTGGACATGGGACCCGTGTCAATAATCTCCATTCACTAAAGCCTTTATGTTGAGTGTTACACGACCTACAAGAGAAATCAAGGTTGTCCAGATACTCGGACAGTAACCCGACTCATACGATCGTGACCACTCCAGTCGTCGGAGTCATCTTTGGATCTAAAGAGTAACGGTGTCCAGTCCCTCGACTTTTGACCTTAGGGACGCGCAGGACTAGGTAAACTCCAGCAGTACAAACGACAATTGGCACGAAACGTGTTGCGACTGTAGTTACTAGGGCGGTGACATATGCAATTAAGACACAAAATAAGGTACAGAGAAATACGATTGTACGCGGAGGTTATCCGGTAGTGAACGCTCCACCAGCTCGAGGATATGGTGTATGCAAAGCAGAGTGTTACGCTTGGCAC
>KN881829.1:2757-47887 GCA_000934395.1 Fistulina hepatica ATCC 64428
GTGTTATTTATGGTTTCACCTCCAATGAGGCCTGGTACATGGATCCATGATAAATACTTTATGTGAAATATATGCTCAGGATAGAATTTTTTTGGATAGCCTTGAAATGGTTTCTATGGGAAGGCCCGCTGGCAGCAAGAGTTGCATAAGGTGCTCATCGAGTTTATGAAGCAATGAAAGAACTCGATACTAAATTGTTCTTGGCCGAAGGGAATTGAAGTTTCCCTGTTAAGCTTTACGCATAAAAATTGTTCGACACGCGACTGAATCTACACTGTTATTTGTGATGCGATCAATCATATACATGCGACGACCTCCCGTATATGATGATAACGTACCGCTTTTGCATCGATAAATGGACGCTCTTCGTAGAAAAAATTTGCGCCTCAGCACGTCGAAATACTCACTTCCAGCGCGCCCCGCGCATGCGCTAGCGGCATTCCAGTGCAGCGCAACCAACTGACTGTGTGAGTCACGAACTCCGGACCAACGCTGGGCTCAGAAGGCGGGTGTATGAACCTTAACCAGTCCGAGACTCCAGTTGTTATGCCACACGTGAAACATACAATAACATGCGGGACAAACTTGAGCGAACGATCAAGCGCCGTCCACTCGACATCGGTGGTGCTATCAGGGAACGAACCCGGCGCATTCGATTTGAGATGGACCCAGCCGCCCATCGTGACACGGGAAAACGAATGCGGCAGAGACGGTGCGCCGGAGATGAGTCCCAGAATGGTGTTCGGACCGGACATTCCAACCTCGTCAAATCCGATCCTCACGCCGTTGAGGCACAAGGACTCGAGACGCGGAAAGAGGCCTGTAAACAGGTGTGCGTCGGTGGCTAGTACCGGGACGTCAGAGCCAAGAAGTCACATCAACATCATCAACGCGAGTCGCACCTTCAAACGGAACATTGAGTGACAGATTCACGATGTCTGGTGCACGGCATACGAACTCGTGAAGTAGAGGGTCAGAGAGACGGCACGTTGTCTGAAGAGCAAGCGTGTGTAGCTTGGACAGGTCCAGGGCATCTTCGAGCAGAAGTTGTACCGCGACGTTCCCTCTCTGCTCGAGGACCTCCAATTCATGCAGCTTGACCTTATACAACGTGGAGCGGGCCACGGCGCCACTATGACGTCGGATGGTGTCCGCATCGTGTGTATTCTTAGCAGGCAACATTACATTTGCCAAGACGACCTTTCTCAGAGAGGAGAAGGAGCACAGAAATTCGGCCAAGTCGGAAGGATGCACGCGGCAGTGGTGATGCAGTTCGACGGCTGTGGCGTCGATGCGCAGCAGGAAGTCGCGAATGCGGCCAGTGAGTTGGGACCATGGAACACCGTAGAACGATAACTTGTCCAGGCTGTATGCCCTGTCAAGAATGCTAGGGTCGAACCGGGAGAGCCACGGCACGCCGAGCCAGGGCGTGAATATCTCTATTTCGCGGATATAAGATGCAAGGTGGGAATGCAGACGGAAAATCATGTTCGTGCGCTCAAGAGCGTGCTCTTGGATGCGAAGATTTCGATATAGGATAGATCTAGAGGTCTCGGAGAGAAGCTTTGAAGCTGAGCAGCATGCTGCCAGGGTCCTGCTGTCGTGCTCCAGAAAAGATAGGATATGGTCCAGGATCTCTTGAGGAAGAGTTGATGCGACCATAACGTCCGAAATAGCCACGTAGAAAATCCAGGAAGTATGTACTTATCTACTGCTTTTTCCGAGTGAATATGATATTGACTGGTATGTAAACCGAAACGCTGGCAGCCGACGGCGATGTTGCTCGGTCCGTGTTCGTTTTTAGACGGCGATCATTCTTCTTCGAACATATCGCCGACAGCGCTATCACAGAGCCCGTGTCAATCTCTAGTTGCTCTAACTTTATCTTGAAATCCGTGTTCACGCTTGTACTTTTTCAAAAAAAAAAATCGAGGAGACTGAGGCATTCGCTTGTGACTCTACAGAATGCGTGCGTGGTCCCAGAGATCGCCTCGGAGATTTGAAGTAACCTTCTGTTAGAGCTTACATCGACCGCGACCACACTTTCAGCTGTTGTTCTGCGCTGCTTATGAAGAATACAGCCTGTCTAAGCATCTCACAGACAGCCGATCTCCAGGTACACGTCTTCATAATGTAGTCCACGAGCGCAATTTACAATGGATCGTCACCAACTAGGTCGTTGGCCCAGGACAGAATAAGTAGCTGTTTTCCGCTTTGTCATGCTGCTCGAATGTCCTTAATCCGTGCACATGCAGGATGCCACCAAACAGTAACAATTGTCATGGCCTCTTACCTGATGCTCGTGGTAACCATTGCATCGTTTGTGCCTGGAGTGCTGATAACGAACCGACTATGGGGAAAACATGATCACGCCCTCATAGATGTTCCGGCTTCGTTCCCGTACAGTCGACGACCGCTGTTCCCTTGCGCTAGATCGCGAGGCTCTTTTTTTTGGACTGCACTATTTATATAGCGCAATAGACGAGGCTCAGATTACCGTGTGGAAATAACCAGGCTCTGTATGTCAGACGTGTCCCTCCACCATCCTTGTCTCGTTCTCGCCGCGTACTTTCGAAAGTGTTCTCTCGAGAAGTATCTTGAACTGACAGCACTCCTTTTGATCTCCTCTGTCGCCCTGGTACACAACTACCGGTTCAGTTTGTGCATCGCAGTCAAGCCTTCGATTCTCACACTCATTTGCCGAATTCAGCGGGGACCCATACAGGCAGACGGAATTCGACCACAGTGGCGCTTAGCCCTCAGGCGGTGACCCGGTGGGGAACCCAGCATATCCCGTATACACCGTTGCGACTGGAGGCGTCAACTGGATTAACGTTGCGACTACATTGTACAACTACTCGCTCGTGCTCGCGTACAACTACCCTTACAGTGGTGCGACGATCAACGCGAGTCTCGTCGCACCGTATGAGTCAAGTGTCCTCTCCTTGACGGACTAAGTGAACGAGTTCCTGGTGGGGGCGGGTGCGAGTGCGGGCAGTGTTGGCTGGACGAGTTCCAACACGCTGTTTTCCGTATGGATAGGCATCAATGTCATCGGAAACTCGTAGTACGAAGGTGGTGACCATGCTGCGCGCGCTGATAATTGATAACTGTTTGTATGTGTGCAAGTTGCACTGAGCCTTTTCTCCAGCTTCTCGGATACGTTACTGGATTCGTATTTCGCTCTGATCAATAAGTTTGTGAGTCGTCCTTCAACTATCATCGTACATCATAATGTTGTTTTTTTTTTTCTTGTCACAGAGTAAGGAACATCATCTTGTGTTCTCATCAACGAGGGCGTTGGACTGTACGCACAGTGAGGCCTGACGATGCAGCTTTCTGTTCATCAGCGTCCCGCCCATCAACCGCTCTCCGCTCGTAAGTGCTTTTGCGAGTCTTCCAATACGCTGATGCAATCCTCGTACGCCCCGCAGATGTTCGCCCAGCCGCCCTCTTCGCAAGCGCTAGAGAAGAGCGTGATCAGCGACTTCAACTCGAAACTTGCCAGTCACGTCGCGTCGCGTTCTTCCAACTACTCCGACGTGCAGACGTTCCTGTGGGACTCGAAAGTGTACTCCCCGTAAATCCTCAATGACCCTACTGCGTACGGCTTTGTGATCGTGACGAGCTACGGCTTGGATGGTGACTTCTGGGGGTGAGTTGATGTATTGACGCCGTCTTGATATTTTCGCCAACACTTACTCCATCTAGGAATTATTACCACCCGGGAAGAAAGCCGAAGATGAGCTCGATTCGCTTACCGTCTGTTTGACTATTTATTCCAGATGCTGCGCAAACTTCGTTTGGCGAGCAGATGGGCACCGATGACGGTCTTATCCGTGACTACTTATGTGGTGAGTTGTATTGGCAAATTCCAGAACTCTTATCGGAGACATGATGTATCGTGGCTGTGTTGCCCACGTCACCAGATGATCCAAAATACCGTCTTCAGCCACGTTTCAATGATCCTGAGGCATTTGCAGCTGAACTCAAGGTCGACGGCCGAAAAGAATACTAATTACGGTTTCGCATATCTTCCACCACAAACACTCTGCATACGTGCAGTGTAAACACCGCCTACTGCTTCAAATTCCCCGCCACCTTCGTGCACTGCGTCGGCGAGGTGGTTGCGGCGCTGCAGTCATACGCGGTAATCGTCTTCACATGCGCATTATTCTTGAGGGCAGGGAGCTCCTTCATCAACCACGCGCTCTCCGGCCGGACGCCGCTCCCCAGATACACTGGAACGTCAGGACACTCGGTCTTGCGGGCCCACTCCCCGCCCACCTCCCCCCAGTCATTCAGGGTCCAACCTGTGGAGTCGACACATTCATCTGCCTGTAGCTCACCTACCAAGCTTCCTATGGTGATCGCCCTTCCGCGATATTGGTTCTCGACAGCTTCCGCAATCCATGTTACCGAGTCCTTCTTTCCGTCGTGTCCGCTCCAGAAGATAGGCACGAGCGCCGCATGTTTGCTCTTGAATTCAGCTGTGGACATGTAGTCCTTCATTTTCTTCACCTCGCTGAAAGAAATTCGGTTCAGTTCATCCCCGGTGGCAATAGCCGCTGATGTCCACTTACTCTGCCGGAGAACGAGGTTCCTATGTGCCGTGCAACGTCAGCTTGTGCTTGTAGACTGAACATGATGGGACGTACAAGCAGCCCACGTTTCGCCTTGTCTGGGCACTTGATGTGCTTCAACTTTCCCTTGTGAACAGCGCCAACTTTCGCTACGGGAATGGATACCGATCCTCCCGATGAAGCAGCCGAGTTTGTGGACGACTTTGATGACACAGGTACGGCGTGGACGACGGCCAACAGAACGGCAGTAACAGCGAGAACTAGGACGAGGTAGGATCGCATGATGAACGGCGAGTGTTGATCAGCAAGTACAGGAAGTGAGAGGTGAGTGAATTGCAAGGCGAGATGGATGGGCGGCCAGCGCTGGGATGCACAAGCGAACGTGTCATGGTATTTATACTGAGAGAGAGAGGCCTTTTTCTAGCCACAGAAAAAATGGAGGGACTGGAAAGCGCTCTCCTTCGGAGCCCGTGAAACAACGACGACTCGGACAACACGATATCCACGTACGCCACCGTTGTCATGTTCGTAGAACGCAGAACATGCAGCATGCAGTATGTAAGGGTTAGTCTCTGATGGCAACATGAGCAAGCCACTGCTTTACTGACAATGAAACCCGTCGATAGCCATTCCCAATCCTACCCCAGAACAGCTCCCAGTCTTTCAAATCGAGTTTTCAGACGAGTAACAAGCCATTTTGGGTCACGCTGAAGACGGAGAAAGCCTCCTTTTCTCTGGGTCTGCAGGTGAGCCACCGTTCACGTTCGGTCCCTTCGACCTGATGCTTCACTGGCCCAGGCACCAGGAAGTTTGTGCTGCTTTGAACTATAATCAATGTACTTGGGGGGCGTTCGTCTGTCCTCGGTGTCACCGGCAGTATCGGTGTTTCTGCTGTTAGCGTCGGCAGTGTCACGTTGCACTTGTGGACTCGGACGGGCTTTGGCATACTTACGCGATGAGACTGCCGAGAAACTGGCTCCAAAGAGAAAGTTCAACAAGAATCTGAAAATTCTACTTGACCGCTGGCGCGAAGTTTCAAGTCAGCAAGTCCAGCCGTTACTATCAGTGCTCATTGTATCCTTCTGCTCAATGGCTTCCAGGGACTTTGATCATTGATGAAGGTAGGCGCCCGGCCGTCCTGCGTGAAATTGTTACTCAAGCCCCTCCGCAGTATCCATGATTGACGGGGACACGTTTGACAAAATCGTCTGTATTTCTGTGTCATGATGGCGGGTCATAAACTAAAGTTTATACAGGAATATCTTGCCCGTCTAATACGCGCCAACCCGGAGCCCTCTGGGCAGCGGGTTTTTCCAGCGACCGCCGGCGAGCAAGAAAGACGTGCACGGCAAATTCATTGTCGATCAAGTTCGCATTTGATGCTCGGAGCTGGGTACAATGCGTTGGGGAGCCCATTATGTTGACACGCGTCTTCCGGTGGATGGAGAGTAGCATGTAATTCCTGCCTCAGTTTTGGCGGTAAGCATACCTATTTCCTGCCATTGATATCAAAAGTATACTCTATTTCAGGTCGGCACTCGTCTGTTTCTTGCAAAGGATGTTGGGATGCACAAAAAAGGAACAGCTGTGCAGGTCGTGGAACCTCCACAGACGAAAACACGTCACGTAAGTTTAAACTCATATGGCACCGGGAGTAAATACTGACTTGTATTTTGTCAGGCGGTCGGCCGTGCCACAACTATCCCGCGAATGCAATGCGTAGTCCGTGCGATAAAAAATGGAAAACAGTAACATGTCAATTGGAAGCAGTACGCCGTGCACCGCACAGCTGTTCGTTCATTATTGTGTCTATGTACACAGTACCGTACAATACCCAGACTATAGAACTCTTGTTTTTTTTTTTCGCCCATTACCAATGATTCAAAGTTAGCGCGAGAATTGAGTGGATATTGGGCATGCAGGAAATTAATTTTGACCTACGAGTGAAGAGACGCATGGGTCGCGATTTATTTCCTAGCATCATAGCTCGTCTTCAGAATGAAACCGGTCCTGGCTCAAAGTGAGAGCAAACATGATACGACAGAAAGCTGCCATCAACTGGCCACACGAAATGAAGCGAGCTGACTTAGACTAGACGGCGTAGAAGGTCCTCTCACTACAGATGGTGAAGAATTCTTTCTCAAGGAGGGATATATGTTTTCATGCCAAGTAATAAAGCTGACCAAATGCTATGTAATTATGTAAAATCCATTCACAAACAGGTTCATCAATTAAAAAGAATGCTGATAGTATCTAGGGAAAGCTAAGAGGACGAGTGAGGGCCGCTTCGACTCGTCACCTGAAGTTGAACTCATCATCGACCTTTTACTGTGCATACATTATCAAAGTTCATCTTCAGGGCGGAACCAATTCTCGGCCAAAGTAAGAGCATGGCCAGCACGAAGAAAGGCGGCCGTGAAATGGCCACGAAGGAAAAATCGAACGGACTGGACTGCAAAAAAAGCCCTGTCGTCGAGGTCGCAAAACCAGCGAAGAAAGCGCAAGGACAAAGTCGGCTTTTGAAGACGATATGCCGACCACTTGACAATAAATTCGGGGGACAGGCCAACCCATCGATCCAGGTACACCACGTCCTCGAATGGGCCACCAGTTGAAGGTTGGAAGCGCACCCTAACGTCGAGATTCTCACGTGGCACACTATCAACTGTCGCCTCAAAGAATTGCAGAGCCTCGGATGCGGTAAAGCGTCTCGAGAGGTCGTCGGTCACCATGCTGTCAATTAACGGTGCCAGAATTGGTGCCAAAGACGTGCAACCCTGGTGGCGCCCTGTTAATAGTAAAAACCTTCAAAATAAAAAAGCTTACTCGAAGATAGCGTGCAAAGACTACACCCAAGTTTCCGACGTCCAGGAGGAAAGGATCATAGTCGAGCTCTCCTTGACGAACATCATAGGCCCTATCAACATAACTCTCCCAAGAACGACAGGTTGGTAAACGAAAACACCGAGGGCGGCTTGACGGAGGAAGAAGCAGGGACATGTTAAAATCAGAAATGGCGAATATAAGTCTCCTCTGCTTCATCAATTCATTCCGCAGCCAGTTGTGCTCCCAACAGTGTATGCCAAAATGATTGCACAAGATATTGTCAACTTTCAAATCCTGTCAGGGCGTGAGTGACTCGACACTCAGAGAGAGATATCGCACAAGCTGACACGGTGGATAATGCAGTGTTCATGCAGAAACGCTAGGCCCTATGTTGCAACAAGTCAACCACGAATGTCTACAAAAGTGGATTTCGAGTAAGACCTTGAGCAGGCAATGCACGTAGTCTAGTACGTTAGCCAGCGTTCGAAGCCATTGAGTCAAGCCCACTTCATCCCATCTAGAAAGTACATGAGCGTGCGTTTGCGTTGAAAGAGACATAGCATCAAACCTGGGCATGACCATGAATGCATGCTCTTCGCAGTCGATAATCTCCAGGATGGGAATGACACAGTGATTCACCGCAGCGTCACCTTTCTCTAGCAGAATTTGGGCAATTTTATATTCGTCGGAGTCTTTCTTGACCAACTTAATGGCGACATGCCTGCCCTTCTCGTCCTGAGCGAAGAAGAGCCTGACCTGACATGCCGACCTCCTTCAGCCGCCAAGAAAATGTCTGATAAGGGCTGCACGAGACTCACCTGTCGCGTAACCTTCAGTTGGCCCACTGTGGGATATCCCTTGTATCCTTGCCCACCAACATAGGCATACGGTAAGGGAGACTGGCTTAGATCTGCAGGCCCCGTCGCGAGTGTTTCAGCGCCAAGCGTGGGAAAGGATGATCCTGCAATGTTGGGGTCTCCGAAAGTATACATGGCATATCCACGCTCCGCAAACCATCCACGCATCCCTTCGAACATTTGAGTACTTCTGACTGTATCGTCACTGACTTTCGAAACGTCGAATGTGATCTATCATGGGCACCGTTGAAATGGGTATTGACAACGTCGACCACGACGTCCCGTGGATGACGAACCTTCGGGAAATCTGACATCTTACAGGAGAGAGACACAGCGCAGTTTTGACGTCCTGATATAAAAGTTTAGCGTTGTTTCGATATAATCCCAAAAGCATTGAATGTCGAAGCCAAGAAAGCTGAAAATATTGAATATTGGATCGCTAATTTAAACAATCTGGCGTCGGGTCACGTGATGGTGTCGCGACTTCCATATATGCTCACGATTTCCCTATTCGACAATCGATGATTATTTACGACATGCAAAATATGGAGGCATGGTCCTGGCAATCGAGCATATCAAGAACGGAAATGACAGTGCTTCATTGCCACGTCTCTATTGTCACATAGAAAACAGGCGGTTCTGCATTCATCAGAGATTTTCCTAGCTTTTCCTAGTCAATTTCACGGTGACATGCGTGCCGTGGGCGTCATAAGCGTAGCACATTCTAACCTTGATTTCGGGTGTGGAACAATGCAACATATGCTTCAAAATTTGTTCATAGTAAAGTAAAGTACATTGTGGTTCCACATATTGACAATGACCAATGCCATGATCAACACGCGGTTGAACAACACGCGGTTGAAAAACCAAACAAGCATAGACATAGCATGGAAACCCAGATAAAATGTTAAAGACGAGCAGCAAAAAATGGCAAATAGCAGAAGGTCAGATTTGTAAACAAAGACAGGACGGGTTGAGGCCAGGATAAGACAAGAAGTTATTGACAAGATGGCGTGAGTGAAGGGATCAAGATCGAGCGGAACAGGATGCGTGAGAAAAGGATATAATCAAAGCACCAGGATATCAATTACGCAGATAACTGGTTCAGATGTAGGACATAGCGGCCGGCGATAGTCATCGAGGAAAAAAAAATGAAGTATAGATATTTAGGCTCACGAAAATGTTCATGGATATAAGCACTCGCCCAAGATGCGCAGGCGTAGTTGGTGATGCACAACATACTCTATACAATGTCACGCAACAGCGAGCGACTTGCGGACCTTTGGACGAGCGCTAGCGGCCTTCTTCGCCGTGGCTGCTGCCGCAGCTGCCTGCTCAGCCTCCATCTTGGCAGCACGCAGAGCGGCACTGCGATTGGTACGCGGTACAATCGACGGGGTACCCACATTACTGGGTCGAGCCCGCAGTTTCGTGGGAGTCTGCGTCGGCCCTTCACCTCCTTTGGCAGAGGCTCTTCCATTGGTGGACGCCTTCACGGTGGATGTCGGCTTGAGCGGGGCACTTGATTTGAACGGTGCACTTGATTTGAGCGGTGCACTTGGTTTGGCACCAAAGGGACGTGGGGCTGTTCCAAAACTGGATCGGCCAATGGGGGTAGCGAGAGAGTGGCGCGCATTCGTGGAAGCTTGAGAAGATGGCCTAGTCGCCTTGTTCGCGCTGTTCATCGACGACTGAGAAGAACTTCGCGAAAGACTCGGCCCAACAGGACCCTTGACTGGATAGAACAAACCGTCAGGGTTAGTAGCCGACGAGTTTGAACTAATACGCACACATGAACGACGAAGGCGGCGGACCGGCCTCCTTGGACGCACGCAGAGCAGCACTACGATTCATACGAGGAGTCATGGTAGGAGCTGCGACCGACGAAACAGCAATAGTCTCCCTTCGTTTGTGACCCGGCACTCCCTCAAACGTATTTTTCTTCTGGCTCTGAGGCGCTTTGGTAACACGATCGCGCTGTTTATCAGGAAGCTTGATTCCAAGTCTAAGCGCCGCAGCCTTCGTCATACGCGGTGAAATGGCCGGTTCCGCGGTGGACGCAACATGGATGGTCGACGCGCGCTTGTGTCCGGGGACATTCGCGAAAGTGCGTGCGGCTTCCTCCTTGCTGAGCGGCTCACGTGGACCACTCGATGTTTTCTCTACAGGCAGACCTGCGCGCAGGGCTGCAGCCCGAGACATACGCGGCACAATGTCCGGCGCCGCATGGGTGGCAGGAAGCGGCCGCGCGATGAACTTGCGCTTCTCGGAGCTGGTCTTGCTATTGGCCGTCGTTGGGTTTGATGTCACGGAGTTAGCAAGCGGATTAGACGTGATATTCGAGGGCGCATAGCCCTCATCAGATGTCACACTACTCTTGACATGCTCATACCCATCCGAGTCGGGTACAGCAGAGAATTGATCGGTAGGGAGATCGGACAAGGGGAACGGCGGTGAGGACGAGAACAGCGATGCACTACAAGCAGGAAACAGTTATTTATCCATCACACCGCAAGCGACGGTACAATATCTAAGCGACAAAGAAGCGAGATGAAAGTAAGAACGTACATCTGTATCTCAGCAGTCTGTGTGTCTGGGGAGCCCATGACCGCGTTTTGGTGAATCGAGATTCCATACAACGCACGCAGTGAGTTCGGAGCCTCTTCTCGCGCAATCTCCGGATCTGGGTGGCCCATGAGCGTGTTCCACACCTCAACAGCGCGTCGGCGCTCTAAGACGTAGACCCAAACTGGACCTCTAAACAGCAATAAGATTGAAGAATGACTGAAAAAAAGTGCCACCACAACACTCACTCTCCCAGCGACTGAGCGTCATCACCGAACAACTCGTATAAAGTGTCCGGGTCCGTTTCGGTATCGAATTCCATCTGGCGTTCCTTGACAATCTAAAGCGCCTTGTAAACGCCATTAGCGCTACTTGAAAGCCTGACTTGCCTCAAAATGGGCTTCCTGGATGCGGGGCTCGATGTCAAATCTATGATTGAGTGCATGGTTCTTGATTATTGCCACAGTTCGGGTAGTCGGAGACGTGTTTGAGGATCCGGGCGGGGAATAAGACATTTTCGAGAGCAAATAACAAAATAAACAAGAGAAATGTAATAAAGCTAACGACCGGACAGCGATAGGATGGGTACGCTCAGAAATAACTCAAAATAAATCAAAGGTTTGAAGAGAAGATGTGGATGCCGTGGGCGTATCAGCAAAGGCTGCCATATAAGGCAATATCCAATCATCTTGGGAATCGCGGACGCACGTCAGCGCGAGTGACATTTCTGTCCTGCATAAATTCGAAAGAGCAACGGCAGAAATGTTAACTGGCAGCACGCCGTGCATTTTCGCACTTCTGGTCGACCGAAAGTCACAGCAATGCCGCTTGCCGCAGCTTACACCGGGCGAAGTGATCCATGTGACTCATGGCGTACTTGCCGCATTAGGATTCACGTCCAAGCTCAATCACCCCCTTGTTTCCGCTGCCTCGAAAAGCTTTGAAATGTATTACCTTTAAAATTCTCAAGTACGTCCAATAGAAGTGTTTCATAACCTCTCCCACGCGGCTACCACAAACTCAGACACGAGTGATCGTTTGGATATGCACGTGATCATTGACATGAGTTATCGACGATGTCGCTAGAAAGTTCAAAGCATCAGTCTAATAGGTCCAACTGCAATTATGTCCTTAGTCTGGATTGAAATACTTTTCGGTCGACGGGACCAGAACTGAGAATACAACGCATGAAACCCGAGTTATTTGAGTACGCTATAAGTCGGGCGACGGCTTGATTCCAGGAAATGAGGGATGGTGGCGCAAAGAGCGGCTCTACCTGATGGTACAAGAGCGAGGGCATGAATATGAGACCCGAAGTGTATCCTGATGAATGAGGAAGTGGTACGCCTGCTCAGAGCATCTACTTCCGCTTCGACTTCTTAATTTTAATGGTTTCATTCCCAATGAATATACCCTGAAAAGTTCAATCGTAAAAACCAAATTCGGCAGAAAAGAAAGAGAGGGCCACAGAGACACACCTTGCCCTTATATGGTTCAGGCTTGCGCTTATTCCGTATCTCTGCCGCGAACTGACCGAGCCTCTGCTTGTCTGTGCAGAAGAGTACGATCTTTGTCGGAAAAGGTACTGTGCATTTGATATGTGGAGGGATGGGGACGTAGACACTATGCGTGTAGCCGATCTTGAGATTCAGCCGCTGGCCGTTGCTTTTCGTTATCTCTCGTCGCGGGTCGTCTTCGAGGACGGCGCGGTAGCCGACGCCGACGAGGTGCAACGGTACAGTGAAGCCCTCGGAGACGCCGATGATGGAGTTGTAGATGAGCGTACGCGTCGTGCCCCACATCTGCCTTTGTTCCAGCACCTCGGCGTCGTCGACGTGAAGCGTCATGCAGCTTTCCCTTGGAAATACGATCTTCATGTATGGCCGCAGGGGCAGTGTTGTCGCGCCGAGCGGGCCTGAGATGGTGATGTCGGTGGACGTCGGTGTGAGGGTTACGGCTGACGGGTAGTTTATGCGAAGAGAACCAATGTGGGAGACATGGCGCTGCAGGCACGCAGACGTGCTGAAACTCCTAGCAGAGATGGCCACCTGCCGCTGGCATAGCATTCCGGCCGCAAGTTGCAGAGACCCTTGTGCGTTGAAAGGAAGTCGAGACGACGGTGTTGGGTGAGTCGGGGAGGACTGCAATTTGATCCCGACTCCGTACATGCACTGCTTCCGATGATTATTGCCGAACGCAGGATTTCGCAAAGGTACAAGACAAATAAGGATAAATATTATATACAAATACTATTATACAAGAGGAGTGATAATGCGATTGCGGGACGTATATGGTTCTCAAGTCTCAAAGCTCCAAGTGGAATCATCGCAGTCAATTTGCAATCCATCGAATCCTGATTCTATCGTGAATGCCCTCAGATTACTGGACGGACTTAAGCACGAGCATGTCAACTCACCTACTCAACTTCTTGTAGGAACCCTTGCACAATGAGATGTTCGATGTCTGCCCTTCGGACAACAAACCGCTGGCCTTTCTTGAAGTCGATGGCGCCAAGTTCCGTTTGTATAATCCCACAGTCTTTCACAACGCGAACGACCACGTTGATCTCCTTTGGTGGCGTCTCAATGCCCGCCGTGATATCAAGTTCGGCTGCAAACTGGCTGCGAAACTCCATGACGTTTGCGTTGTACTCCCGCAGGTAGTCCACTTCGTGCGGTGAAAGGCGACTGCGTATGTCTTCGCCTTCGTTGGACAAAATGTGCGGCAGCGCACACCCACATGCCCAGTACATGTCGCGAAGTCTGTCGGTGCGGTGTGCGTGATATGCGAGGAGACAACGTTTATTACGCATGATTGCAGTCTGGATGAGCATAAGCGCAGGAGGGACAGGTGTGTCCTGGTCTGTGTGCAGCTCAAGCCAGTGTTTTGCATCCAGATAGACCGTGAAAGACTTACTGAACGTCTCTATACGGCCAACAATTTTGTTGGCCGCCTTCTCCAAGTCGCGTTGTTCACGGATGATGGATCTCACGAGGCCATCATTGTACTTCAGAAGGGTATCAGATTGACTCGATCTTCGGGCCTCTAGCATGAGCTGCGTGGCGAGATCACCAAATTGACGCGTGTCCCCCATAGCTCGAGCACTTGGGAACTATAATAGCCGATGTTGGCAGCGTGTGGCTCGAAGCATGAGACTGAACGCGTCAATAACTCAATGCAAACACGCGCCGACGGTGAAGTTTCGAAATCTAATGAGTCGCCGATTGTCTTCCGGTGTCCGTTAGACGGCGATCAAACGGCGATTCCGTTCGACAGACTGTCCGACGTTTCCACGTCGCAGGATCGAGGTGGGTTTTCGTTCTCAACTTCTCAAATCGTAAGTGTCAATGGCAGCGATAATTTCCACATCAAGCAGCGCACACTGATTCCATATATCGCATTTTCAGATCTATGATACAGTTCAAATCGCAATGGTCAGCCCAAGGTCTAACACTTCCCAACGTCGCGCTTGTCTCGCATCCTACGGGTAAGCCTGTTGTGTAGCTTGCAGGCCCTTCCAACATCGGCGATGAGCAGCTCGCGAACAGACGGTTGCAACTGTTGACATTGCCCCTGGGTCCGTTATCATCTCCGTCGAAGCTTTAGCCACGGCGCTTCTGCAATCAGAAAAGCAGAACAGATGCGACTTTTGCTACTATCGTCGCCCTGGTCTTCGTAAATGCACCGCATGCGGTTGTCACTGGTATTGTGACGAGACATGTTGGTGTTGCGAGCGGTCATGTTTTCCATCTCACATCATCGATTCTGTGCAGGTCAGAGAGCGCACTGGAAACTTAACCATAAAAAGATTTGCAAGAACTACTCATCGTTGTCGGATTTGAATGAACACGAGAGGATGGACGCTATTCTGCTATCACATCTCATTGCTCAGTTATCGCCTGAGGATCTGGAAGATGCAACGTCTGCTGCGTCTGTGTTTGCATCGTTACTCCCTGCACGGCGTGCACAATCACCTGTCCGCTGCTTACCCCCCACGGTTCTCCCTTCCGAAGTCATTGCACACCTATATGCTCGCTTTTCAAACAACAATTTTGTGATGCATTCGAATTTGAACACCTTCGGCCACGGAATATTCCCGCTAGCCAGCCGATTGTTCAACCACTCCTGCGTACCCAACGCGATTCCAGTGTTTAATTTGACATCGAGTCGCCCTGTCATGAATGTTATTGCCTTGCGCAAAATCTATATTGGGGAAGAGGTAACATGGCTCATCTTCATGCACACTACATCATTCTCTAATGTGCGCTTCATACGTTCAGATCTGCTTGCCATATCTCGACCCTGCACTTCTACAGATGCGACGCCAGATGCTGGGCATCACGTATGGCTTCCAATGCTGGTGTCAAGCCTGTTGCTTTTTGCAGTGCATACCCCAGCAACCCACGCCAGTGCCGCACGCCAACCTGGCCAAAGGACTCGTGGACTTCGTCGAATCGAACACGACGTTCGAGTCCACAGACTCGAATGGCGCCCCAATCCCGCCAGAGCTATACCCCGCTTTCCAGGAGAGCTATATCACGGAGCTCTCGAGCACCTTCAGCGAGGCTGCACACCTCGGACCGTATGAGAAGGCGCTGGAAGTAGGACGTACGCTGTTGTGTCTGTATAAACTGATATATGTTCCAACGTATCCGCAGACGGGTGAGTTCATCGGCCTGATCGATGCATATGCACACAGAGTTATTCACACGGAGAGGTGTAGGAATGCATCTCCTCGAAATGGCCAAGGTCGCGTGGAACACGATTCTCACGTCTGGAGCATCGGAGGAGCTCTTTGATCTTGCGAATACTTATTTGCAGGACGCTTCAGAGATACTGGCCATTATTGGACCCGAAGGAGACGACACCATACCACTAGATGAATGTGCAACGTTACGAGAACTGTTGGCTACCGAGCGTCGTCGGCAGTAAGAGTATAGTGTAAGTATATGGGATGACTACACGGTTTGTAAGACTCTTGGTTTACGTGCGCAATGAAGAGACTGGCTACCTTTCGTCTTTCATCCAGGTTCATCATTCCCTTGGCATTGTACATATGTCCTCCACAGACTGATATAACAAACTGGTGATGTGGGCGTCTTCCCAATCCGGTCTCGCTGCGAGCCTCGTGATACGACGGAGAACCGATGGTCTCGAGTATCCGTCTTGCGCGTCCGTTATGTCCGCTATGTCCCCGTCGTCAGTCGTCGTTCTGCTTCGTGTGCGGAGATTAGGCGTTGTTAGAAGACGCGAATCTGGGCAGATATCTGTAAGAACGTGGTCTATCTCCGCAACACCGTCTAATGGCGTTCAAGATCTTAACGGCCTGCCGGGCGGCGCTGATATCTGTGGCTGCACTAAAAGTACATGTTTCGCTGCTTTTTTGACATCTGCAGACGACTTAGCGGGATCTGACGGCGGGGCGTCCTGCCCAGCGCTTGTGACTTGCCACCTCCTCGTTTTCCTTCCTTGACAGATGATCTGTCACCGAATGCTGTTTGTGTTGTGCCAGTGGTTCGATTTCCGCCACAGAACATTCATGATGTCGTGCAATTCTCGTCATGCCAAGGGCTTTGCATGAAGACATTCTGGTCTGTGCGTTTGTTGGTTCTTGCTTATTTATGAGAGGTAAAGAGAGTGTAAGGAGCCTTGGGATCATCGCCGCTTCTCGCTACTTGCAGCGCCACAATGTCCCATCAATATTCTGTCTCTTCATGTATCTATAAGCCTCGCAGAGAGCCGACGCTGTTGCTCTTAGTGGCGTTGGCTACCTCACTTCTTTTCACTTCTATCTTGCTGCTTGCATTCTTGGGGGAAAGCCGGGACAAGCCAGATTTCACGGACTTGCTGAACGAGGTGGCAAGAGTAAACTCAGGCGTGCGTTCGTCCCTTAAAATAACACCACATTCATTCCAATTTCAGCTGGAATGATTCGCACAGCTCGTCCTCATTGGGGAGAACGTCGACATAGATATTGATGAGCCCTCAATCGGGTTTCGGTGGTCGATTTTGGCGTGCGGCGAGGGCGCCGTCTTAGCAGGCTCGGCGGGATTGCATGACAGCGAATGTGGTTTGCCCGCAATGCCGCTGTATATTTATGTTGATGAGTAGGCAGCTCTATTCAATCTTAAATTCTGAATATATTCATTTCATTATTTTTTGGATATAGGGACCTGGAACCGAGCGCAACGTATGATCCCGCCACAATCCCGTTCTCCCGGATAGACGGTAGTCGACGAAGGTAAGTTTATGGGAAGCACACAGACCATACAGCATTCAATTCTCAACTCTACAATAAACGTTTAGCGTCCAGAATCTGGTACAATTCGACAGCGACCACGTCCTTGACGTGCACTCCGCCCGGCTGTACCCCTTCGACACCTATTTTCTCTGCCACGTTCAGGGCCACATCGTTCACGAATGAGTCCGTTTCGATTCAGCTAATTGCCACCATACGCGACACGTCTACCTTCGTAGTGATGACGACCGACGTCGAAACCTACCAGGCCTCAGGATCAGAGTACGATGTGCAGCCAAGCCGCGACATCGACGTGTACATGACCCGGTATACCGTCGCACGCATTCTAACGCTCGCGTTGTTCGTGCTTGGGTGGCTCATGGCCCACATGTGCGCGTTTTGCGCGGTTCTCGTTAGACGTGTCTCGAATACGAGAACCATCTCCGAGCACGTCATCATCGTCACTGGACTTTGCCTTGTGCTTCCACAGCTCCGTCAGAGTATGGTTGACGCTCCCGGGTATGACGGTAGGTTGAAGCGCCAGGAGATGTTGATGAAAAATTTGTTGAGCCACATGCCAGGTGTACTCATCGACTCTATTGGATTTTTTCCACAGATGGTGGTAGCGGACGCATCTCTCATCGCCACTCTCGTGCTCCTCTTTCTTCGATGCTGTGATGGGGATACCAATGTATCCACTCGTGCGTGCACAAGTGCGGATTACAGACCGCATGGCCCTCGGCATCCTCCAGCCTGTTGTGGCTTGCCTTCACTTGAACGGCCACGACGTGGCTTTTGCAGTGTAAGGCGACACTTCCGTGGCGACTCATTCGTATTCCCTCGTCTGACCCAAAGGCAACAATACAACTTACAACGCAAAGCATCTCACCAAACCAAGCCGGTCCTTTCTGTCTAACCCAGAACGCTCTCGGACTCCATAAATGTGTGTACAATAAATGGACTATGATCTCTGAAAATCGATAAAACAACCTGTTGAAATATAGTCCAGTTCGAGAGAACATGATTCCGAATTTAAACCTGATCGTCACAGGCCTGCGACTCGTATCTGATGACCAAGGGCAGCTGACTGCCGCGTTCCTTGCCGCCTTCCACGGTCAGAGCGACGCTGCACAATTGCCGCACAATCTTCACGTCTGGATGAGGAATGACCTCGAAAACGCTAAGAATCTCGACCGGGAACGCTTGTGTCTCGAAGACACTGGTTGAAAAAGAGACGGTAAGAATGCACGGTTTCTACTCACGCAAACCGCCATCCGATACAGCTTCTCATGCCTGCTGCAAACATCATCCTAGTGGATTGCCGCGGAGGTCAGGTCTACGCGAAGTGGGGCACAGGAAAGAAGAGGGAAGATTCGCAGATTCGCATACATACCCAGGGGGTGGTCGATGCTCCCGCCCTTGGAATCGTTCATCCAGCGGTCGGGCTTGAATTTGTGCAAGTTTACACCCCAGATATCAGGATTCTCGACAAAGCCGTGGTCAATATACTGCCTTTTTTCTATGTAGAGATAACATGATATCGACGGACATATTATATACATGCGAAGATGGCAAGATGCAGGTGCCCTTTGGAATAAAAAATTCATAGATGACTTTGCCGTCACAGATTTGCTGAGTAGGAACGACAATATGGAACCTGAGCATTTGCTAAAAAAAATAATGAGTGAACTTAGATATAGAGAACACAAAGCCTGTTACACCTTTATGACGGCGTTGGGATACGACACGGCTTCCAAGTCCTTCCAGGTCCATCCTGGAGAGCTGCGCGTCGTCTCAGCGGCACGATTTCCGCACGGAGTTTGTCCTGGATGCGAGACTGCTTGGCGAGCTCAAGGAAAGTCCAGGAGAGCGTGTTCGCAGTCGTCTCGTGATCAACAATAATCAGAGTTCTACAGTGAAGGTGGGTTAGCGAAAAAAAGAAGGAAACAGGCGAGACGCGTACTGTAATTGAGCCAACAATTCCTCGTGGCCAAGTTTTGCTGCTGAGTCCTCAGAAAATTTGGCTTTGACGACGAGACTCAAGATGTCCTTGTTATCCTGGTTAAGTGCCACAGCAGATGTCTTCTTCCGGAGAAATTGCTCGGACACTTCGTTAGCAAGTTGTCCTGTGCACTTGGCCGGCGTCGTACGCTCTAAAAGTATATCTCGGATGATGTGCTTGAGAATAAAGTTGGGAATATAGTCCCACAACGCAACAAACACCACCATGTTCTTGGAGGGTGCCCCGTTAAGCTGCGGGATACCAAATGCACGTGAGTTGGTATTTTCTCAGCCTCGGGATGAATCAAACTTCAGAAAATAGAGCCAGATGATAGTCGGCGCCAAACCAACGATGGCAGACCCCAGCAGTGCCTATCGCACAAAACAAGTATCGTTGGCATTTATTGTCGAAAATGGTTGAACTTGGCAGTCCCGCGATCAACGAACATGATGCCCTATAAATTAAATATGAACTGTGACTAAGAAGCACAGTGTTGCGGAATAGTTCGTGGTTAGAACGAACGGCGGTAATATCCTGACCATACTCTCCACGGTAGGATCCAGTCCTTGACCTGTAATTTGGGATCAAATGCGTCGAAATTCGCTTTTTCTAGCCTCTCCAAGTATCGCGCCACCGGCACCTGGATGAAAAAAAAATCTCAACAACAACTAACCCACCGTGCGATAAACGCCACTTACGCCGGCGAGAAAGACAGGACTCGCAACAGCAGGAGAAACCTTCCCACCTTCAAACATGCTGCGCGCGGTGAGCAAGTGTTCGTTTGCGACAGTCGCAAACTCAAAAACGGCGTCATCGATACCTCGGGCACGAGGACCATTGCGGAAGACGTCTTCCTGCTGCACACGGTGCTTCGCTGTGATTTCAGCTGGGATGACCATACGGCCATGCTTGGCATGAAACGGCAGGGCGCGTAGGAGAATTGCGATCGTCTGTGCAACCCCGAGGTGCGATGCTGCGTGCGACAATGCTTCAGAAGACGAAAGACCTAGCGCAGACAGGAGGAGGTAGTGCATTGACGAAGCGGTGGCTTCGGCATGCTGCGTGAGCGAGTCCACTGTCATGTGCACTGGCGTCAAGAGTTCGGCATCCTGTTAGCCTGTGAGCGTCTGTATATCGGTAAGGCAAGAAAGAGGAACATGGAATGGGATTGTACCTACCCGGGCATCGACTATTTTACGAAGATAATATGCGGGGAGGTGGAATTGCTTCGACGCCTCCCAAAGTGCAAGGGCTACGGGATGGTGGGGAATGTCCGCAATCTAATCCACGATAAATACAGGTAAGTGAAATAGCGAAATTGAAAACATACATTTTCTGAGTGCAGCGACTTCACGATGTCGCGCCAGAACTGCATCCTCATCTGACCAATGGTCGGATTGGAGACCGTGTCCTGCACCAAGGCAAGGTCGACCTGGCCGAAGTCTATCAACAAAATATAATCCAAAAATACAAAAATGTATTCTCCCCACATACATTAAAGGCCTTGAGGGCGAAGAATGTATCCTGCAGCGGTTCCGGAAAAAAATGCGAGACGAGGAACGACTCGTAGTCGTGTTTCTGGACCAGACCTTTGCAATGCGCAAACGAATCCGACACTGTGTTACTCGATATACATCTGCGGGTGCTGGCCAGGGGATGCCAATTTATACGAATGGTGGCTGCATAACGTCGTGAACGTTGAAGACAAAGCATTTCCGCGCCACCAACACCGTCCGGCGTCCATGGAGTCCGATCAATCTATATTGCTGTCTACCACCACCAAGTTCGCTTTCAGGTTCTCCATCTTCTTTGGCCTTGCTCATTTGTCGAGATACTGCATAGTTGTTATCGTCGTCGAATCCTGAGGCCTGAGAGACGAGACTAAACAGTTTTCGTCAACTTTACTCGCCAGCACGATGTCGACATGTCCACCGTACGCGCCCTTCTTTGGTTTTGCAGGCGTTGCTTCGGCCGTAAGAGTATTTCTCTCATTCACATCTATTTGTGCTCACTGATAATTGTACAGATGGTTTTTAGCAGTGAGTTTGGTCTCCGGACACGCCCGATGTCCCCCACCGATACATAGTCTCCGTGCGCCACGAATGTGCCTGTACTCAACGGCTATATAGCCATAGGTGCCGCCTTTGGAACATCAAAGTCTGGTATTGGTATCACAGGTCTTGGTATCTTCAAACCAGAACTGATTATGAAGGTGCGCTGTACGCGTGCCTAGCCATTTCTTACGCTGAGGTGCATTCTTTCTTTCGGCTATGGTTGATGCGGGCCCGTTGTAGTCTCTTATTCCTGTCGTGATGTCCGGTATCATAGCCGTATACGGCTTGGTGGTATCCGTCCTAATAGCTGGCGCGCGTATGTTCTCACATCCTTCACGGTAACGCACAAGCTTACATTGCCTCTCAGTCTCACCGAACAACTACTCGTTGTTTGCGGGCTTCGTTCACCTTGGTGCGGGCTTGGCCTGTGGGCTCACTGGTCTTGCTGCAGGCTACGCTATCGGGATAGTAGGCGACTCTGTAGGTTGGATTTGTTCGTGAAAGATGCACAAAGGGGCTGACGTGCTTTTGGAAGTGTGTCCGAGCCTATGTACACGAATCTCGTGTTTTTGTCTCGATGGTGCTAATTCTCATTTTCGCGGAAGTGTTGGGGCTTTACGGGTATGAATTTCCCTTCTCTTTGGTCCGTGTCAACTGCTGATGGTTTCTTAGACTCATCGTTGCATTAATTATGAATACTCGAGCTGCTTCTGCGAACAACGCGTGCCCATAATTTTCTGTGTTATTTAGTTTGTAATGCCTTCGCCATCACAATTTGGGATGCTACTCGATCTGACGACAAGGATGAAAAAATAATACTATTAACCTACAGCAGCATACGCTGGAATCCTCATAGGGTAAGGTAAGCCAAAGGTAAATTATGCGTCGCGCCTTTGCCTTCCGTCGTTGTTTTCGTCTCCTTCTCCGCGACCGTTGCTGTCACGTCGAACTGGTCGTCGCCGTCGTTCAGATCTCGTGCGCGAACGAGGCGAGTCGGATTCCGAGCTGCTAGAGTGCGAATCTGACGACGAGTCCGACGATGAGTCGCTGTCCGACTCAGAGCTGGTATCCGAGTCAGATGAGCTAGATGACGATGACGACGATGACGACGATGACGACGATCGATGTCTGCAGAACAATTGAGTTGCTGAATTCTTGTCAATGAAGAGGTGGTGGCATACCTGCGAGACCTTTTGTGTGGGGGCTTATGATCTCTGCCTTTGCCTTTGTGGCTGCTATCCAGCTCGCGCTCCTTCTCTTTTTCTTCCAGAATGCGGTTAGCTGTTCCTGCTCTAAGAAATAATAAGTTCCAAGAATGCACGGTGCAGACGCTGTTACAATGGTCTTGTGGATACGGTTTTGAAAGATTCGACATACTTTGTCAGGAACTCTTCTGGGACCTCAACACTAGGCTTTCCATCGGCCTTGAGCTTCGCTAGAGTACGTGGATTTTCCAGCTGCTGTGTACGCGATGGTCGTGAAACATAGGGTCTCGCGCCCTTGCATTCAAAGATGTAGTGGCCAGTTCCTAAACATTTCTGGCAGACGGTGGTCGGTTTAGCACGAACACTGTTCGCCCCGCGACGATGAGGAGCGTATTTCGACATTTCGTATGATTTCAGAGCTCGACGGATGCGAGCAGAAACAAGAAGCGCTGATGAAGGTCAAGGCAGAAATTCAACCAGGCCCGGTAATCCAACTTGAACTTGATGGGAGCAATTCGAACTTGAAGTTGAACTTCCAGTGAGTGTGCATACTTCACTTCCCCCAACTCTTTTGACGACTGGCTCGGCCATGGAGGCCTTGTTTTTCAATGTTTGTATTTCTCTTTTCTATTATGCATTATTCTTATTCCCGTCTGTTTGGATGCTAGGTCAATACTGGGTTTCTCGAGGGCATAGTACGGGGCTACAAGGCTGGCATACTGACCTCAAGTCACTATGCTAACATCACGCAAGCCGAGACGATTGAAGGTCTGCATTTGGCTTTGTTCAGAGGCGGAGCGTGGTGCCGAAGTTCACCATCGATTGCTAGACTTCCGTACGCAGGTGGCCGCTACAGACTACGGTGGATTCCTGGCAAACGAGTCGCTGCCTATATCGACTGCTACGATCGCGGACAAGGCAACACAGATTCTCGTGGACCAATTCAACTATCTCAAAAGCAATGCAGTCGAACCTCTCGGCAAGTTCTTGGACTATGTCACGTACGTGTTGGTCGTGGTATGGAATGAAATATATCTTGACCAGTATAACGGGCACAGCTATGCGTACATGATAGACAATGTTGTGCTACTCATTACTGGCACATTACACGAGCGAGATACGCATGAACTACTGGAGCGATGTCATCCACTCGGCGTCTTCGACACTATGCCCGCTTTGTGTGTGGCAACAAATGTCGAAGAACTGTACCAGAGCGTACTTGTGGAAACACCATTAGGTGCGATGCTTTATGCTTGAAGCCATCATGGCACCCGAGCTTAAACTTTGCTGTAGCTCCCTATTTCCGTGAATGCTTGTCAGCATCAGACCTGGACGATCTCAACATTGAAATCATCCGCAATACCGTCTACAAAGCGTACCTCGAAGACTTCTACCACTTCTGCACGACACTGGGTTCGCCAACGGCAGAAGTAATGCACGACATTCTCTCCTTTGAGGCAGACCGACGCACCGTCAACATTACAATTAACTCCTTCAACACTGAGCTCACAAAGGAGCAGCGCGCGAAGCTCTTCCCGGCGATAGGGCGGTTGTTCCCCGAAGGCAACAACCAGCTCGCCAAGGCGGACGACTTTGACCAGGTACGCCAGGCGTGTGAGAGCGTGTCGGAGTACCGCGCGTTCTTCTCCGACGCAATGAACAACTCCGGGATCGATGACGTGCACCACGCCGCATCGCAGTTAGAGGACCGGTTTTTCCGCAAGGAGGTCGATCTGAACAAGCAGGCATTCCTCCAACAGTTCCAGTATGGCGTGTTCTACAGCTATATTAAGCTCAAGGAACAGGAGATTAGGAATCTCACGTGGATCGCAGAATGTATCGCGCAGGATGCGCGGAGCAGAATACAGGACTTCATACCCATATTTTAATGTACGGACTCTTTTCCCGTTGGGATTTTTATTGGATGTTGCTCTCATAAGCTCCGTAGCAGCCAATCCATGAGCATTCAGCGATCCTCTCCTCTGTTTGAGTTTACTGGTTTTCCTCTTCATTGGTAAAATGATCGGTTCGTGAGCGCCTTGATAAAACAGCTCTGCAATACGCCGGCGCCACTTCATGACATCGGCGGCCACTTCATAGAGCATTTGTCGCGCAAATTTCATAACGGGGAGTAAGCTAATTCGTACACGCATCTATCCTCGTCTCTACTTTGTTGTTTGGGTTTTTACTTCTCTACAACCTGCAGCTTTGGAACGCTGACGGTTCCGAGTCAACGTTCAAACGTTCAGGCCTTCAGCGCTTCAGCTTCAGGGGGTATCAAGTCGAGACGAGGCAATCTTGGTGAGCTTCTACGAATCCAAAGGGCCCCTAAACGGCCGTAACCCTGCTAATCACCTTTTTCGGACAATGGCACCAGCCCGACTGGCACAATTAGATATCCCTCAGCGCCGCCGTCGGACGCCATCGACTGGTTATCTGCATGACTCCTATCAGCGTCTGTTGTCTTCAGAACGGAAAAGCCTCGGTGATCACTAAGCGCTTCCGTTTATGAAGTAATCCAGGACATATGGCCGATGTCCGGCTACAATCATCTCAGCCTCCGCCACTCTTACTCACTATGTTCTGGTTCCCTGGGGTCTTCTTCGTCATCAGTGTTCGACTTAGTAATGTCCTTCGCTTGGTCAGTCGGCGGAGATGTGCGAAGGTATAAAAACACCGTTGGTTGCCTGCGATTTTTCATCCGATACTCGATCCGTACACGCATACATCCTCTTGTTGTGAAGTCATTTTTTGTTTGTGAAGCACATAGACATGTCGAAACCACTCGTCTTCGTGAGTGTATTGTCTGCCTTGCATATCCGTCGCATACTGATCTACTGGTCGGTTTCAAATACAGGTTACCGGGGCATCCGGTTTCATTGCTTTACACATCGTAAATCAGCTCTTGGACAAAGGCTACCGCGTCAGAGGGTGAGGCTGAACTCGTAATTTCTTGACCGCAACATTGAAATCAGCCCTTTCAGATCAGCCCGTGGTCTCAAAACTGAGAGATTGCGCGAGGTGTTCCGCGACCAGGGAGACTTTGAAGCGGTTGAGGTCCCCGACATCGCGAGCACTGACCTCACTGCTGCATTCGACGGTCTGTCTTTGAACCCATCTATCCGGATCGGTTCGGCTAACAGCACATCTTAGGCGTCGATTTTCTGATTCATGCGGCTGCCCCGTTGGTCGGCCGCGTGGATGCAGAAGGTGCCTTGAACTTCGCTGTCAAGGGGACGATCCATGTTTTGAAAGCCGCAGAGAAGGCGGGTATCAAGAAAGTCATTGTGACCGGCTCTATGGTTTCGTATCCAGCAGTATTCGACCCGCCCTACACTGGTCCGTTCGCACCGTCCGGTATGCATGCGAGTTCAAAGGTTTCAAAGATGTAACTTTGACAATGCCCTTCAGATTGGCATCCCATCACGCCCGAACAGGCCCGTTCAGGAAACCCACTGGAAGTGTATATCGCCGAGAAGAAGTTGACTGAACAGGCCACGATCAAGTTCGCAGAGGAGCATCCTGATATAGATATCTCTGTCGGTACGTCGTATGTTGTGCCGCTTGTGATTACAATTACTCCTCCGTAAGTGCAGTCGATCCACCGTACACCTTTGGACCCCTTGCACACGGCTTCGAGCATATCCATGAGAAGATCAATCAAGCCTCCATATCTGCCGATATGTTCGTATACGCTCTTCTGGACCCCGACAACAAGTCCTTCATTCGTGCGCCGGCCTACTGTGATGTACGTGAAATAGCTCGCGCGCATATTGCTGCCTTCGAGGCGGATACGGCTGCCCTTATTCCTAGAGAGAAGCGCTTCCTGATAGTTTCGCCTCACGCATTTGACTACAAGAAGGCAATTGAGCTCATTGCAACAGAGCGCCCGGCGCTTAAGGCACGTCTTGTCGATCCGAAGGAAGCGCCAGTATGGGATAATTACCGTGTCGACATGGACTACGAACGCGTCGAGCGGCTTATTGGGTTCAAGGTGGATTCATATAGGACTTGGCAGGAAACTGTCTTGGACGCTATTGATTCGTTCGTTGCCATCGAGAAGATAAAGGCCAACTGAACAACATGTCCTTTCGTCTGTGTCGTTGTATTAGTTCTTGTAGCAGGTGAGTCTATCCTTCTGGCTATAAGACGATGTGACTAATACCCCACTCAGGCGAAATAGAAAGGCTTCAATGGATAAATAATGTAGTATATACGCACACGTATTCAAGCCTGAAATGTATTATCATTCGAATCCCCAGGTCTGATACGAAGATGGATGAACCCCAACTATGGTGATTCAGTCGCATGGTCACTTTGACCCGACTCGCTGCATTTTTGGCCAATGGAGGAAGACGATCATCGGACGCCTTCATCGACCTGCAGAGACCGAGCTACTCAAGTATAATCATGCTGTACCTCCACGTCGACTTGCAATCTGTTAAACGATTTGTTTAACGGTTTCTCGTATGCATTGATCCCTGCCAGACATGAGAGAAAACTGTACCCGGTGCTGTAAATACTTGGAGGCATCTTTGAAGTATAACCTATACTTATTCAGAACTGAACTTCTATATGAGGAAGTTTCCAATCGCTGACTGGCTATGTATGAGTAAGGATCGACATCGATTGATTGCCGGCTGCCGAGCTCAGTTCAACCCGAAGCTCCGCTCGCTTCAGTTTATTACCTGCGCCGTAATCCCCGCCATATAACGCTCGACTTCGTTTCTCATCGCTTGCCTCGACTTTAACACATCTATCGCTCATAATTATTAGTTTCCTACTATCCTTGACTTAATAATGAGTCTTCTCTCCGTTGCCTCGAAATCTAATGCTGCACAACTGCCTGCCAAGTTGTTTCGTACGCTTGCCACTGAAACGACGTCCACCAACCCGGATCTGCCCCCACCGCTGCCTCCCAAACGTCCTCAGCCTCCACGATCAAACCTGTATCCGCGGCCACGACCAGTATCGACCGACTACACTCATCACCGCTTCCTGCCTAACCTGCCACCCACATTTGGTCGCAACCAGCTCTTACCCGTCTCGAACACCACTCGCGCGCTCCTCGAGTCTATCGTCGCGCAGTTCAACGCTCCCATACGATATGCGTTTGCATACGGATCTGGGGTTTTCGAGCAGGACGGCTATCCAACCGACAATGGCGAGGAGCCCATGCTCGATTTCATGTTCGCCGTGACGCACCCCGATCACTTCCATTCGATCAATATGCACCAGTACGCGTCCCATTACCCGCTCTCCGCGCGTCTATTTGGGTCGGACTATGTCGCCAAGGTTCAGTCACTTAGTCCAGGCGTGTGGTTCAACACTTACGTCCCCATGGGTGGCGTGGTGAGTCCAATTTTTGTGTTTTTGGGTTGCATGGGGAATCGTCCCCCACTGGGTGGGGGATTGCCAAATGTGGATATCCCTTATTTGGCAAATGGTCTTGTGAACGAACTTGCACTGTGTGTTTTGTCAGGCATACACATTCAGCCCGTCTGCTACAAATGCCAGCTCTCCTGGACTCACACAAAATGGATGTGCCATTGCTAAAAGTTGTCATAGACTATCAAGTATGGCGTAACAACAGTGGACAACCTCTGCTCAGACTTGCTCAACTGGCGCACGCTGTATCTCGCCGGACGCATGCACAAGCCACTGCGGATAATCAAGGACGACGCACGCGTGCGTTTGACGCAACAAGTCAATCTAACCTCCGCTGTCCGCGCCGCACTCCTTATGTTGCCGGAAGCGTTCCCCGAAGAGGATCTGTTCCGGTGCATCGCTGCCATAAGCTACACCGGTGACCCGCGCATGGTTCTTCCGGCAGAGAATCGCTCGAAAGTCGACAACATTGTGAAGAAGCAAGCGCCACAGTTCAAAGAACTCTACCATCGCCTCGTTGTCGGTCTCCCCGGCGTGCACTGGGCTTCGTGGTCGAGCACGGTGCGCCAGGACACCAGCCCGATCTCGCGCGCTGCCCACCTGCGCAAGCTTCCCTCGAACCTGCTCGCAGGTGTCAAGAACAACTACACGCGCTCCTCAGCGTTTCCGAACCTCGAGAGTGACGAAAGCGCATATTGGGTGAAGCTCGCTGGTGACGAGAATCTCCCGCGGGTGCTTAGAGAGGGTACGTGCGACTTGCTGTTGTTATCTTTTTTTTGTGTTTGTTTATCTTTTTTTCTCTTGTCAGAAATGACGCGCATTGTACGCTATCCCGCCACCGTGCAAACTGCCAAGGGCCTCCTGAGCGCTGGTCTTGGGAAGAGCGTGCGCTACACTTCGTCTAAGATTTCGAAGTGGTGGCACAGTGACAAGCCTTCGGCCGACCAGCCGAAGAAGTAGGGCCCTGACCTGCCAACAATGTCGACTCCATTGCCCGTCGTACGCTGGCACGTGCGGAATATAGAAAAAATGGTCGCAAGTAGATCCGCACATACACTCATTAATCTCCGTGTTCTAACAATATTGCGTATCCTATCAACGTCGCATGGATTGTTTGACTTGCACAATACATCATTTCGGGGCAATGTATCACTAGTACTCGTATTTTTTCCCTTGGCGTTGTATTAAAACGACATATAATCACTGCTCAGGACAAAAGTAGCGCCGATGTCAAGTCTCGCAGATTAGCTCGCTCTAGGCACTAGATTCTACGACACATGCAACGGACATGGACGTTAACTTGTGCGCTTGCGCGCCCATTAGGCACCCACAACTGTCGTCTCAATGATTTCGGCTATCACCTGACCGTGGAACATCGTCGGTTGGACGTTCAACTCGAACACTCAATAACAAACCTAAATCACGTAAACGTTGGCATGAAAAGCAACGCGACAAATGTAGATCGAGCTACAGATACAAGCATGTACCAAAGCGAGTATTCAAGCGCAGGCCCTGAAAATCATTGCTCAAGCAGGTGGTGCGGTGTCGATCGAAGACGGCGTCAGCTTGCGCAAAGAGACGTCGTATACGACTGAAAATACGCAAAACAGTGTGAAAACAATCGCAACGTTTCATAGGAAGCGAAAAGCCCAGCTATGCACTTACCGTCCTCGATTTTCTTCATATCGTATTTCAGAGAATCGAAGCGTCGTCGCAATATGTCGTTTTTGAGATTAAGCTGGGAGGTGTCGGGTTATATCATTAGATATACTAGGAAGGAACAGAGATGTTCGGAAATGTACCAGAGAGAACCCTGCAAACAACTCCTTGACGAAAAGGGAAATGTGGATGGGCTGTTCGAAATTGCCCAACGTTACTGCGTTCACTGCAAGTCGAGCCTATGCGCAGAAGAGTGAGCTAGCCCGCCAAACGTAGATATACACAATATATGATACATACCAGTTCATTTGATAAGTTGATGATGCCGAGGAGATAATCTTCTGGAGGGATGGCGAACCGGCTACGGACATCGGTAGCTACAGAATAACCGTTACGGCGCAATTTCCAAGATAGAGGAGGGGGGGGGAAGTGAATCGTACCAACGAGGATTTCCTCAACCTGAGGCAAGGGAATAAGAGCGCCGTGTTCGAGGTAATGGACGAGCGCTACCGCAAAGATGGTAGCTTGTAGCGAATTACGCCACATATCTCGCCAGCGCCAGAACTGGTTCGGTGGGACGAGCTCTGCGATGGCGGTAGTACATTCAGCACAGCTCGCGATGTGCGGCTTCGCGGCATCCAGTAATGGTGAGACTATTATACGGAAAATGTCATCAGCACAGTATAGTACCAATAAAGAAGCACACTCATGGTATCGAAGACCGACCTGCGTCCGAAGGTGTAGAGTGGATTTTATTGAGAATACTAGCGATAGTACGCGTTTTTTTGTCAAAGATATTGACTTGCTCCTTTATTTTCTGGGAAGTTGTCAGGTAAACGCGAGAAAACGCGTTCGCTTGACGACATTGGGTGATGCACCTCGCGGAGCTCAGAATCTTGGTCCAGGATTGAACTGATTGTCTCGAGATCTTTAGAATCCATGGAGTAGCGTTGGCGGGAAGTTCGAGGTTGAATTTCGCCATTGATCCACTGATCGGCTAACTACCCCACACCGGTCCGACGTGATCCGACCCACCTCCGCCCAGCTTGCCACCTCTGGACCATTGTTACTAAGATATTTTTCCCAATAATGCTATTTCTGTAGTGTATGCATCTGTTTGTATCATCCCATAAGTAATTTTGTGGGTATAATTGCCATCACTCGACTAATTCCACACCTCCACTATTGATCCCGCTCCGGCTCCGCGCATTCACGACTATATACGAGGCCTTTTACAGCCAAAAGCCCTCGGTAATAACCATTTTCGATACAAGGAGCCATTCCGAGTCACGTGACCTATGACTCACCCGATCGAGGTGGTGATCCGGGTGCTCCCGCTCGTAGATATACTGCCGCCACTTGTATCTCCTGCCTAGCCGAACAAGTTCCGAACAAATTAGGTGGCAGTGACTAACTCACCTCTGCCATCTAAGGTGAATATGTGTGATTTTTTTGTGAACTTAAGCGATTTTTGTCTGATTTTATAATCTAAAATCATCAACAATGCAGTCGATGATGACGCCGCCACTGTCAGACGGCAACAGCGAAGGCAAGCTGTCACATGTCACCGATGACGTGTTGATGACAGGTCCGATGATGTCGAGGTCGGATTGATGCTGAGCGTGCACTATCTAAGTTTATTTTCGGAAATTTAAAATTAAATGGGTTGATTCCAATTTTTGCAACTCATTATCATCGTTGAGAACGTTGCTAACGACGATGACAATGACAAACAACGACGCCGCTGATGACGGCGGAGGGGAGCTGTCCAATGTCACCGGTCCGATGATGTTGTGAGGTCGAATTGATGGGTCCTGGGCCTGGGCTGGCCTCACGTGATGCTGGCCAGCCTGAGCGAGCTATTCAGTGTCACCTTAGATGGCAAACATGAGTCAGTAAGTAAAAATTGTGCATATTCTATAAAAGTATGACCGATACACAAAAAATCAGGCAACATCAATCGAAAAATGGTTATTACTGAGGGCTTTTGGCTGTAAAAGGCCTCGTATATAGTCGTGAATGCGTGGAGCCGGAGCGGGATCAATAGCGGAGGTGTGGAATTAGTCGAGTGATGGCAATTATACCCACAAAATTACTTATGGGATGATACAAACAGATGCATACACTACAGAAATAGCATTATTGGGAAAAATATCTTAGTAACAATGGTCCAGAGGTGGCAAGCTGGGCGGAGGTGGGTCGGATCACGTCGGACCGGTGTGGGGTAGTTAGCCGATCAGTGGATCAATGGCAAAATTCAACCTCGAACTTCCCGCCAACACTAATGGAGGCTGAGGATAAGTAATATGCTGTGAAGTATATTTGATTGGATGTGGCCACGAACAAGAAAGCTTTACAAACAGAGGAGGAAAGGGTACTGGTGGTTGTAAGGAATCTACTTATGGCCAGTGTGAGGTTCAGGGTCTCCGCGTTGCGGAACTCATGGCCTTTTCTCCTGACGGACTCTTCACGGCCTTTTGTAGTTACTCATCTTGTGTCAGATTCCTTTTGCCTCTTGTCATGTGCTCAACTCCATGTATGTCTTAGGTATTCGACAACGTATAACCTGTAGGTCCGTGCGTTTGTCTCGTCATCAAATCAACTCTATTCTTGCCCTCATCTTGTTGTGTGCCTTCAACCACGTGGTCCCCACGTTGTTCCATCACAGTTTGATTCAACCGAACGTTTTGAGTTATCTCTGGCTTCTACTCTAAAAGCTTATTTTCCCCGCATCTGCATTGCCCCTATCTCATTGACAAGCTCCGACTCGCCAACACTTCCAATGCCGACTTCAAACCCTTCTCAAATGGACTCTGAAGATATTCTTGAGGACGCTTCTACGTCCTCAGCTCCTCCTTCGGCTCCCTACCCAACTTGGAATGACTTTTCCGAGCTTGTCCACTCACTTTCAAGTATGGGTCAGGCCATTCGACGCTCGAATGAGCAAAGCGTCCTCATCGGACGTGCTTTCAAGACTGTCAATGAGAAATTGACAGCTATTTCTACTTCCCAAGGTCCTTCAATTCATCCTGTATCTACTGATGTTCTCCAGTCTTCAGCAAAGAGTGCGCCGCACTTCAAGGAGCCGCCCGTCTTTAAGGGCAAGGCCTCTGAAGTTCCGGCATTCCTCCAAGATATCCAAGATGCCATTAGCCTCCAACGCGCCATGCTACCAACCGACCGCGATAAAGCCATGTATATGGTGAGTTATCTCAGCAACGGTGTGCCGAAGCAATGGTACCATGGTCTCATTAAGAACAATAACGCCGCCTTGGACGACTTTAGCTATTTCGTCAACCTTTTTGAATATCACTTTGGTGATTCGGACCTCGCTTTCACTGCTCAGATGAAGATCGACGAACTGTATCAAACTGACAGCTGTGCCGACTACGTCTCCAAATTTACCAATCTCCTTGCCCACGTCGATTGGTCCGACCAAACCAAGATCAATACTTTTTACCGTCATCTCAAACCGGCGCTCAAAGATGCCCTTCAATACTCTATCACCGAAAAATTGCCTATCAATTTTACAGAGTATTGCAAGACCATTATTAAACATGATGACACCCTTCATCGTCGTGAAGTCGAATGCCGCCATGAGGCAAGATATGCCCGACATTTCTCTTCTATCCCTCATCCACATTCTACTCCACCCGTTATCCCCTCCTCTTACTCTGCTCCAGTTACTTCATATCCTGCCCCTGCTACTAATTCAGCGCCGCCTTCTTTTTCATCAGGAGCACCTATGGAAGTCGACGCCACCAAAATGGGCAGACGGTTACTGACATGTCTGCCGTTCCCCCCACCACGTGGTCCGCTCACCCATGTCACGACCCCGAGCAAACATTACCCTTACAGCTAGTGTATTGTCACTGAGCATTCATTATGCTCACATCAACAAGCCTCCTCTATTTACAAACCGTACTTACTAGGATTCGAACTCACAACTGCAATTATATATACACAAGAATTACAAGGACTAATCACATGACCACTATTATATACAAGGATTGTTTCGCACAGAGGGTTGATCATAGGATATAGCACTTAAGGACAATCGGTTTCACTCAAATTACTTGGTCTGTGCTCGCTCGCAATAGTATTTAAAGTAGTGTACAAGCGCATGTATTCTGCACTTCACCTCTTGTATTCTATACTCCAGAACAAAGATCAATATCCACAGAATTGGCTATCTTCTTGTCTTCGGCTCTTGAGCGACTCGTGTTCTCATCTTATTATCTCTCGCTTCACTTGTCACGTCAAGGTTGCAACTCAGTCAGGTGTCTCGCCACCTCCAACGCTTCACTCTTCGCATAGGGGTCGCGTCATCAGTTCTCATGACGGTATTACGTTGCCGGTCGTCACATTAGGTGAAGTCGTTTAGCACGACTCGCTCATCACTCCACTCCACTTGCGTCCACATCTGTTGTCCATTGTTTAACTAATCATAGACCCTTGTGCTCAAAACACGAGGTGTTTAAATAATCTGAACGGTTAGCTTCGATTCCTTAAGTGGAACAAAGTTCCGGTGTACCAATCGTGAGGGCGGTAGTCAATCCACCCATGAGCACCTGTCATAACTGTGGATTTGACTATTGTATTTTACCTGCCCAGAGAAATCTACCTGGAGGATTTAACGTACTCACTCCATAAGGCCCTTTTACCTACACATTGTGTTTGCGAATTGATATATACAAATACCCATATTAAAACCGAAATTACAATACAATACCTACTATGAGCTCCCCAACCAATCCCTTCACGCTGCCCACCATGCAGCAATTTCAAGAAGCTTTCGCAGATCTCCGAGGGCAACTTGCTACTCAGCAAGCCCTTATTGCATCAGGAAAAACACTATATGGGGAAGGAGACCTAGGAACCAGGCCAGTTCAAAAGTTGAACTAGAGTTGCCTGAGTCATCTTCAACTGACTTAGGTCAGCTTTTGAACTTGCGAGTTCAAAAGTCATCATCAGGTGACCTATGCCGACCTGACATGACCTGAGGACTCACCAGTTCTCAGGTCATCCAAAAGCAACATAGGAAAACCCATGGGTCACCCTAGGTTCCTTTCAATTATGAAGCATATAAGTGAATTATTAGTACTTGCTATATATGTAGAGTATATACAGGTGCTATATCAGATCAAACTCGAAAATTGACAAAAAAGGAAATATGAATTTTTGATGGAG
This sequence comes from Fistulina hepatica ATCC 64428, assembly GCA_000934395.1. NCBI lineage: Eukaryota > Fungi > Basidiomycota > Agaricomycetes > Agaricales > Fistulinaceae > Fistulina > Fistulina hepatica. The sequence goes on from KN881829.1 coordinate 37,325, forward strand.
TTCTGGTCGTATCATGTGCGCGTTTAGTGGCGCGTCTGAACGCTCTAATTTTTATCAAAATCGGCTGAGCCATTCTTGAGAAATTCAAGAAACACTGTCTGGTGGAGTTGAACTCAAAATTTGACGAAAATGGAAGCATCAAGTTTTGCCGACGTTTTGATCGGGGCATGTGCGCATCGATCAGCGCGTTCGAACGATCCAACTTTTATCAAAATCGGTCAAGTGGTTGTTGAGAAAATGGACTTGCAAGTTTCCTGCTTGGAGCAGCTCAAAAAACCAGCAGATTTGGTATGTGGTGACCATGTAACAAGCATTTGATAGACTACTAACTTTATATATGGTATGCAAAAATTTTAGAGCCTAAGGACACTGGTTCCAAAAAAGGAAAACCATGCAAACTCGGGGCTTGAGTTTGCACGGTTTTCCTTTTTTGGAATGACTCAAGTCACATGCTTATTGTTGGACTTAGAGCTTTTGAGCGTCGAAGTCCTCTTGCCTCCTACCACACCTCTTCTCTTCTGCTTGTTTCTTCCTCTGCTTGTTTCTTCCTTCTGCTTTTTGATTCTTCCTACTAGCTTTTCTTCCTCCTCTAGCTTCTTCTATTTGCTTTGTTCCTTCCTTCCTTCAAGCATACCAGGCACTCAGCAAGACTGCTTCTCAGGTTCTTCAGCCTGCTCAGACCCTTCTAGTGAGTATTGTAGCTCTTCTGTTCTTCTGTTTCTCTCCTCAAGACCATACTCCTTTGCACTTTTTGTCTTCATCTGGTTGCTAGGCAGGCTCAGCCTAGTAACCAGTGCTGGTGAGTTCTTGTATCCTTCTTGAGTGACTGTGCTGATGTTTTTGCAGGTTTATCCTTCTCTTCTGGTGCTCCTCAAGTCCATATTCCCTTCCTTCCTCTGCTACCTCATTCTAGCTGGTTGCTATGAGCTATGAGGTAGGCTCTGTGTTGTTCTGTCCTTATTCTGCTCATATATCTTTCAGATTATATTCTCTCATACTGCCCATCTTATTTTCGGGTTTTTCACTGTTTTTACTTATGTACATATATGTACTGTATTTACTACACCTGTATTATATACAAATACTGAATATATTTCGCTTTTTTGATCTATTTGTGTCTTTTTGAGCTAAATAATCATTTGTGAGGTTCATTGAATTGAGGATCAGCTATCATACAAGCCATTCTGAAATCAGCTTAAGTTATTTTAGGGTGACCTGAGATGACCTGAGACGCCCTGAGGATAACCGACCACAGAGGGGTAGCCTGGAGGTCATCCCAGGTTGTCAAAAAGCCCCGGTGCCCCGAGAAGACCTGTGACAACCTCTGATGACATAAGTCATCTCAGAGTAAATTGCATTTTTCCTGATGTGATACCCAAGCAGCTATGCTGCAAAACTTTACAAGAAATGCCCCAGCAAACCAAACCAATGCAGGGAATGCAAGGGTTGCTGCTGGAATGGCTGCTGGAGGACTTATCGGAGTCAAGGCTGTTAAGCCTACTCCCTTCGAAGGAACTTGTGGCGATGAAGCCCGAGCGTTTATATCATCTCTCTGCCTCTATCGGGCATTAAACACGACGGCCTTTCCCACTGATACAACTTTTATCCTTTGGTCTCTCACCCTCATCCAGGGAAAAACACGCCCTTGGGCACAAGTCGTCACTGAAGAAGCTCTGGAAACCCTTGCGGAACCCAATGAACTGCACCCACCTTACATTCTCAGTTTCGAAGAATTCATCAAACACTTTTCAACCTCATACTACGACCTTGACGCTGAATGCATTGCCGCCAGGAAGCTCAAACTTCTAAAGCAAATAGGGCCCGCTGCCGAGTATCTTGGAGAATTCAGAAGATTATGCCGCATTGCCGGCTACGAGATGAACACATTCCAAACTATGCAAGCATTTAGAAACGGACTTAAGGAGCATGTGAAAGATGAGTTGGCACTCAGGGATGAACCGCCAACCTTTGACGCTCTCGCAGACCTAGCAGTCCGCGTCGACAATCGACACTGGGAACGCCAACAGGAGAAAAGAAGCATGACCACAACAAGGCCTACTTCCTTCACAAGCACCAAACCAGCACCAAGCCAAGCGCCCAACTGGCGCGCTTCATCCACTTTACCACACCCCAACCCATTCAATGCCGCCGCTCCACCTCCGGATCCAAATGCCATGGATATCTCCGGAGGAAGGAAACAGATCACTCTGCAAGAACGAGAACATCGTCTTAAAAACAATCTCTGCTTGTACTGTGGGCAAGCCGGACACACGGTCCAGGCCCATCGCCTTCCGCAAAGGGTAAACACGATAACGACCGAGACACCCCCATATCCATGGGGGCCATACATACCAACACCAGTTCCACAGCAATACTATCCTACAACGTGAGCACCACCACAGCTGTATTTCGCTATGGCAACCTATCAGGCATCGCTTCCGCTGACACAGCCACTGCAAGCACTTCCCCCAGTACCAAAATACCCTCCACCATCTGAAATCCCATTGCAAATGCCTGCCAAACCCAAGGACAATCTCATAAATTTGGATTTTTAAAGATGCCTCAGATGAAAGTTGTGTCTCCGAAGGCTCCTCATATAAAGTATGGACCAAGGCCCTGTGTTAATATACGTGCATCTGTACTACCATACTCAGAACAGAATGCACGACACTTAGTCATTGATACAAAGCTTGACACGGGAAAAATCACAACACCGCACGCCATGATTGACTGCGGCGCAACTGGAATTTTTATCAATGAACGGTTTGTCACCAAGGAAAATCTCCCAAAAGTACCACGGGAGTTTCCATTACCAATAAAAGATATAGACAGACGATCACTAGGCACGGTCATGCATCAGGTTAAAGGCACGCTTCGGGTACAGAACCACGAGGAAGAAGCATTGTTCGATGTCGCACCTGTTGGACGATACCCCCTCGTCCTAGGGCTACCATGGCTTCAAAAGCATAACCCTGATGTTGACTGGACCACTGGGAGAATAGTTTTTGGCTCGGCACACTGCTCCGCTCATTGCCTAGATAAGGCACCTGATGTAGTCGCAAGGACAGATGACGCAATCAATCTTGTAGACCCCATGGATGATGAAGAAGCAGAAGTATTCACAATGGAAATGGCTACTAAGAAGAACCTCTCAGCGGAAATCGCTTCCAAACACAAAGAAGCACCAAAACCGATCAAAGAAATTGTCCCTCCAGAGTATCACAACCTTCTTGATGTCTTCTCAAAGGAAAAAGCCTCTATACTTCCGGAACACCGCTCCTACGACTGCGCGATTAACTTCGTCGAAGGAGCTGAACTCCTGAGACCCTCTGGACTCATTCCTATGTCCGACTCCGAGCTAAAGGAACTTCGCGAATGGCTCGACGACATGTTAGCAAAAGGGTTCATCACACCATCCAAGTCGCCAGTCACAGCACCCTGCTTCTTTGTCCCCAAGAAAGATGGAACGAAACGGCTAGTTGTTGACTGGAGAAAACTCAATGCTATCACTGTCAAGGACCAATACCTGATTCCTCGTCTAGATGAGATCGTCGATCAACTATGAGGGTCAACAGTCTTTTCGAAATTCGACTTATGACATGGATACAATCAAATCAGAATTCATGAAGGAGATGAATGGAAAACCACTTTCCAATGTCGCTATGGCAATTTCCAATTCAACGTGATGCACTTCAGCCTTACAGGAGCAGTCGGAGCCTTCCAACGTTTCATCAACGACACTCTTGGCCCGCTCCTAGATGTTGAATGCACAAATATTCTCGATGACACACGGTCTTTCGCAAAAACACTTTTGAAACACGTAGCCACTAACCGAGAAATCCTACAATGTTTCCGCGCAAATCACCTATATTGCCGAGCAGAAAAGTGCGAGTTCCACAAGCAAGAAATCAACTTTATCGGAGTACGCGTTACCACAAAGGGTTTCGAAATGGACAAATGGAAGGTCGAAGCAATTCAAGACTGGAAACCACCTCAAAATCTCAGAGGCGTCAGGGAGTTCTTAGGCTTCATCGGATTTTATTGACGATTTATTAAGCATTTTTCGCATACGGCAAGACCGCTCCACGATCTTGAAAAGAAAGATGTACAATGGCACTGGGGAGAACGGGAGCAGGCCGCATTTGATCAATTAAAGAATGCAGTGACCACCGCACCAGTATTAGCACATCCCGATCCTGAGAAGCCGTATACCATGGAAACGGATGCATCCGGATATGCTTATGGTGCGATCTTATCACAAAAACAGGACCACAATCGTAGACACCACCCCATTGCATTTTTATCGAAATCAATGTCACCCGCCGAAAGAAACTACGACATTTACGACAAGGAAATGCTCGCAGTAGTCCGCGCACTGCAGCACTGGCGACAATACCTGGAAAGCACACGAGACCCGATTCAAATCATCACTGACCACAAAAATCTCGAACACTTTTCAAAGCCACTTCCATTGTCCAAACGTCAAATGCGCTGGCTCGATTTCCTATCTCGATATAATTTCCAAATCGCTTACCGGCCTGGTCCCCAAAATCGCACAGACGCCCTCTCTCGACGCTCCGATCACCGACCTAAAGAGGGGGCTGATGACCTCTACACACTCTTAAAGCCAGAACACTTCACGGAAATTGCAGGCCTGGAAACTCTCGATTTGGACTTCACTACCATAGCCGGGCTGTACACTTCGGACGCTGAAATCCTCAATCTTATCAAGGAACGCCTCACAAACGACGCCAATCTTGCCGAACTGATCAAACTCCTATCGGCTGATCATCGCGAACTCATCGGAAGCATCAAAACAGCACTCCAGGACTTCTCATATGAAGAAGGACTCCTGTATCACCTAGGAAAAGTTTATGTACCAGCCGACGAGGAGATAAAACAAAAGATCCTCGAGTTATATCATGACGCAATGATCGCCGGGCACCCTGGACACGCACCCACATTAGAACTCGTCGACCGCTTTTACTACTGGCCGTCAATGAAAGCATACATCAACTGATACGTCGACGGCTGCCAAGAGTGCCAACGAATGAAAGCGCAAAATGCACCACCACCCGGCTTTCTTAAACCCCTCGAAATTCCAACCGGCCGCTGGCAGTCCATCACTTATGACTTCATCACGGATTTACCCCGCATGCGCCAAAATCACGATGCGATCCTAGTCGTCGTTGATCGTCTTACTAAACGTGGACACTTCATCGAATGCACGATGAAAGGAGAGGAAAAGCAACTGTCATCAAAGGACACAGCAACCCTGTTCCGACGAAATGTCTGGAAGCTCCATGGGTGTCCAGCTGAAGCAACATCAGACAGAGGAAGGCAGTTCGACTCGGCATTCATGCGGTCCCTGTACAAACAACTCAGCATCAATCCCCGATTCTCTACTGTGTACCATCCGCAAACTGACGGACAAACAGAAGTTACGAATAAAAGCGTCAAACTCTTCCTACGACTCTACTGCAGACACCGGCAAGACAATTGGGACGAATATCTCGACCTCGGAGAATTCGCATATAACAACCGGGTTCATTCCTCCATCGGCATGTCACCATTCTACGCGGACCTCGGATATCATCCTACATTTTCCACGGTCCCGTCACATGGGCAGGGGAATCCTAAAGCAGAAGAATATGCGGAAGCACTTGACCGACTGCAGAAGGAAATTCGATCAGCTATCATTCTAGCACAAGAAAGGCAAAAGAAGGCATACAATGCACGTCATCGAGACACGCCACAATATGACATTGGGCAACGGGTTTGGCTGGAAGCCATCAATATCACCACTGACTGGCCCACTAAGAAGCTAGCCCCCCGATGCCTTGGCCCATACAAAATCACTGCAAAAATCTCATCGCACGCCTACCGCCTCGATCTACCGAAAACCATGAATATTCACCCAGTATTCCATGTAAACCTTCTTACCGCCGTCCACGAAGACATGATACTGGGAAGAATTTTCGAAGAACCCGAACCGGAAATAGTTGAAGGAGAAGAGCATTGGGAAGTAGCCGCAATCCTTAACTCAAGGTATTACCGAAAGAAACTCCAATACCTAGTACGATGGAAAGGATTTGATCCCAGCAACGACAGCTGGGAACCGGTTGAAATCTTAGAAGAAGACTGCCCTACAATGATCGAAGAATTTCACGCATGTTTTCCCGAAGCATGGTCGAAAACACACAAGCCGCCTCCTCGCTCGTAAAGTCACTCGTCGCAGCCTAGGAGGGGAGTACTGTCACGACCCCGAGCAAACATTACCCTTACGGCTAGTGTATTGTCACCAGGCATTCATTATGCTCGCGTCAACAAGCCTCCTCTATTTACAAACCGTACTTACTAGGATTCGAACTCACAACTGCAATTATATATACACAAGAATTACAAGGACTAATCACATGACCACTATTATATACAAGGATTGTTTCGCACAGAGGGTTGATCATAGGATATAGCACTTAAGGACAATCAGTTTCACTCAAATTACTTGGTCTGTGCTCGCTCGCAATAGTATTTAAAGTAGTGTACAAGCGCATGTATTCTGCACTTCACCTCTTGTATTCTATACTCCAGAACAAAGATCAATATCCACAGAATTGGCTATCTTCTTGTCTTCGGCTCTTGAGCGACTCGTGTTCTCATCTTATTATCTCTCGCTTCACTTGTCATGTCAAGGTTGCGACTCAGTCAGGTGTCTCGCCACCTCCAACGCTTCACTCTTCGCATAGGGGTCACGTCATCAGTTCTCACGATGGTATTACATTGCCGGTCATCACAACCCAAGCTGAGTGCGACTTTCGCCAAGCCCACGGCCTTTGCATGTATTGTGGTCATCAGGGCCATGACACACCCAACTGTCCCAACAAATCCAATGCCACCAAACAACATCAAATTAAACCCCACATGCCTTCCTCGATGTCTCACGCCCCTCCTCGGGCGCCTCCATCGGGAAAAGTGTGACCGGTTGTTCTTTAGTCCCAGAGCCTCCGGTCGACGTTGGGACTCGTCAAGCGACTTCAAATAAACTGGAGCGTTCACCCGTTGAGAGATGTCGATCGGGGCTAGCGGGAACCTCTAAAAAGGCCACACAACCAAAACTACGCCTCGCGAGTGTGTGGGGGCGTGCCTGGGACGATACGGACGAAAGATATGACAAAAAGCAATATAAAAGATTGATATGTGGTTTATAGTCCTCCCCTCCAAAAACTCTCTCCGCCTCTCAATATATATGTGTCCGCAAAGTCTTGTAAGTACTCGCAAGCTCACCCAGGACTTCGTGAAGCTCTTGTGAACTCCGTATGTCAATCGCGACTACCTTCACCTCGACTGCAATCTAGCCCCGTAACTATACAATGTTTCGCGACCTTCAGTCTTGCTTCGCGATACGTTTCGCGACCGTCCTCATTGCTTAGGCTTGATGCGAAGGCAGTTGCGAGCTTGTCTGTATGACCATGAGGAACCCATTGCGCTATCTTTGTTGTATCTAGTCTGACGGTCAGGATGTTCATCAATGAAGGCCGCGATCGCGCTGCGGTAATTCATAGTAGGCTCTGGCCTCGTTGGAAATGTTGCGACGAACTCTAGAAGCTCGTAGTTAGGTCATGACACATCGCTCATACCGCCGGCCATGTAAGAAAGTGTCGCTGTGAGTTCGGATACTTGTGAAAGAAACAATGACGCACCGCGTATCTCATAATGCTCAGGACTTCATTGGTCGATCACTACGCGCTATAGACATTGCGCGGCATTTAAAACGATACAGGAATCAACGCCACAGATGCGTCGCGGCTTCGCGATCACGGGACACGTTCGCGATCACGTTTGACCCATTCGCGAAGTGTGAAAAGTTAGGCTGTCCATCCTGAAGACCGAGTTGGACGCGTTTCCCGGTCACGGAGTTTCCATACCCATCATCCTCCTCACAACCGTAAATACTGACTGTCCTCAGTCAGACGTGATTAGGCTCGCGAAGCCTAAATTTGATCGCGGTGATGCCAAAGCACTTGAAGTGGTCGCCGCACGGTATGTTCAATACCTGATTGGGATCACGACGGCTAGCTAAACGACGAACAGCATACGACGACAAAACTCAGCTTGTTACCACCATCTTGCTTCGCACCCAAGACCTATCCGTTTCCAGCCTCGTCAATTCGCTATGGCTTTTATCCCTACCGACGTGTTTTTCCCCTCACTCCTCCAATATACCGATAGCCAGCTTCGCGACATGGAGGACTTTGAGGTCTTGCCGGCTGTGCTCGAGCTTGCTGCGACCATCTCTAGCTATAATCATTTGAGGACACGACGTACCGTGGCCACGCGCCAACTCGTCCGGTTATTGGTGAGTGCTAAAATCATTTTCTTTGCTGTTTGGCTGACTTAGCTTTACATAGGCCTTGCATCCTCCATTTGCTCAAGGCCCAGTAGCCGTTGAACTCGTCACTCGGCTTCGCCAGGAGGTTCATAACGCACAGCTTGTCGACGCGAGCTGGGCCGCTTGGGCTGGCCCGTTGCTCGGTGACGATACACCAGCTGTGCCTGTTGTCCCCTCCATCACCCTTCCTCAAACTACGGTTTCTACTGCTGCCGAGCCAGTTCCCGATGTGCCCATCTCGATTTCTGGCACTTCAGCCGAGGAGGTCGTTCGCGCTCATATCGCTTTCCCTCATGCGATGTCCTTGGCGGATCTCGCTACTGTAGCGGCATCTTTGGCGGACCCCGTTGTAGTTCCTGCCATCATGAAGGACGGCTCAGCCAAGGACGACTCCAGCTCGTCTTGTGAAACTTCTTCACCTGCTTCGCGTGCTTCAGACAGTGAAGAGAGCGAAGATTCGTTGATCGGGCTGCTCAGCTACCGTCGCGTCAAAATTCTCCACGTTTGGGCCGTCGTCCAGAATCGCAACCTTCGGCTCAACCATCGCCGTCGTGCCCTTTGCTCTGCCGCCGCTCTAATCGATTTGGAGCACCCCGACGACCGATACAAGGTCATGCCCGTCACTGACCATCGTGCGCTCCTCGACTTAGTAGAGCCTTTCATCGCCGAGCTCTGGAACGACAGTTGGGAATCGTGGGCCGATCGGTTCTGGCCAGGGATCGTCAACCGGATTCAAGTCGCTAACGAATCGTGGGAACCGGAGGATATGCGGCAACGTGCTCGCGATTGGCTTCGAAGGCATTGGAGCGAGGCTCGCGACCTCAATTTAGCTGTGGAGGAACACCGTCGTGTCGTCAGAGACAGCACAATCATTTTCATGGTATGTCTGTAGCTGTTGCTTATCCCCAGGTTTCAATTGATAAGCGATAGGATCCCGATGCTGGATATTCGGTGCTCTCGGACACTGAATGGCAAGCTTTGCTCAATGAAGTCAAAGGCGCCATTCGCCAGCTATGGGATGATGCTTTGGGATCGTGGGCGATTGCCTATTGGCCCAACAGTGCTCCCGACCTTCGTGATTCGCCTGTGGCGTCAACTGCACTTCGCAGCTCACCACAGTCACCCGCCCTTCCTCAAACTACTTCGGACGACCTAGACGCCGACCCTGACTATGAGGAGCCTGATCGCAAAGGCAAACGTCGTGCCAAAAGGAGCACAACGCCTCTTTTCTTTCCCAGTTCACCCCATGCATCGTCGCCCGAGTTCATGCCGCCTGACGAAGCGTCAGCGATTAGGACACCGCCTCTCAAGCTCCGACTTCGTCTGCGAGCACCCGCTGCATCGTCTGCACCTGCCATTGGTCAAGCTACTGCTGGCCTTGCCACAACGCCTGTCGACGTCCCGACTCGCGAGCCCTCACTAGCTGTTGGGCCTCCTTGCTTAATTATCCACTTGCCTGCTCGGGCTGCTGCGCCAGCAGCTCAGCTGACACCTACTCCTGCTCCTGTTCCTGTCGCGACAACGTCTGACGATCTGCCTTCCCACTGGATCCATCGCGAAGGCTATCCAGCCACTCTACCGGAGTGTCGCGTCGTACCACTTCGTGAAATGAGCCCCGTTCGTCCCTTGCCACCTTCGGTCCAGCTTACTGGCTCGCTGCTGAACGACCCTGTCCGCTACAATCCCGAGTTCGTTGACGCGGTGGAACATGAGCTGGCTGAAGAAGATCGGCAACGAGTTGCCTTGGGCTGGCGGTCTCGTGGTCCTACACGTCCTCACGCTGTTGCTGAAGCTCGGCGTCGTCTTCGTCGTCCACGATGCCCCGATGGGCCTTCGCATCACTATCATTACATCCCCGGTGGCTATGGTGACGAGACTGATGCATCCGAGAGCGAGTGGCCCGAAGACCTCGAAATGTCCGGTAATACGAGGGAGGTCAAAAAGGCCCACGAAATCCATATTTCAATAGTAAGCCATTCTCCTTTTCATCACTAGGTTTATAATGACTCGCCTTCAGAAACACTGTTATGCATGCCATCGCGACGGTATCTTGTGCACCTACGTTCGCGAACACCAGCCTTGCGACTATTGCCAATTTCTTCATCAGAAGTGCTCGCGCGTGCACAAGAACCCGGTGGACATCGCTGGCGCGCCTGCTGGTAATCAGGACCTTT
>KN881831.1:0-43640 GCA_000934395.1 Fistulina hepatica ATCC 64428
ACATCCCCCCATTTGGCCATTCCCAGCTGGAACATCACTCCACCTGATAAATCATATACCTAATACACTACCTGAAATTGCGAAAAAATACTCAGAAAAATCACCTTGCTTAGCATGGTCTCTTGTCGCCAGATCTCGTTGTCTCGGTTGATCCGAGCGGGACGGCATTGATTGATCTGATGGATATGACTAATCGATTTTCGGTGAGTGACAGACTGTGGGACTGGGGAGCCGCAATTCCACTGATAATGATGTGCCAGCTGATGATCAATCAGTTTCCTAATATGGCGAGCATGGTCATTCTCGCGAAACTCGAGTGACCACGCGAATCTCCTCTTCCACCGTTCAGAAATTCACCATTCTTGATGTGCAGAGACGTTTTTCAGCATAATAAGAACAGTTCTACGCACGCATTTTTTTGATAAAGGTCGCAGTAGCTCATATCTGACACTCAAGTCCATCATCCTGAGTCATCAGAGAAAAAAATTGAAATTTGGCATGCGTAGAATCAAAGATATTATTGTTCTGAGCATATCGGTGTATAAATCATGTCCATATCTGTTGTTGTCGAGGAGGAGATTCAAAATCGATGAGAGCTATCCTAAAGACCATATTTGGACCATATGAGTCATTACCTTTGTATAGCGACAACACATTATATGTGATTTTGAATTAGAAAATAGTAGATTAAGCCTCTAAAATTATTTGAAGTGCCATAAAGATATTTAAAATGCTGTTTATCGAAGTTACGAGTATAAACAGTGCAGGAAGGAGAAATACAGAACATGGGTCGATCGTCCATCATTGCCATCAGCTGTCGATCACGCTGGTGGCCAAGGATCGGCGTGGTTAAGAATTTCTCTTCCGCGGTGACAATCAGCTGATTAAGCAGTATGCCGAATCACCCAGCGTACCGCTTAGTCAGCTGATTGTCACTGCAGAAGAGAAATTCTTGACCACGCCGATCCTTGGCCACCAGCGTGATTGACAGCTGATGGCAATGATGGACGATCGACCCATGTTCTGTATTTCTCCTTCCTGCACTGTTTATACTTGTAGCTTCGATAAACAGAATTTTAAATAAGTTTATGACACTTCAATTGCTTTTAGAGGCTTAATCTATTGTTCTCTAATAACAAATCACGTACAATGTGTTGTCACACTGCTATGAGCCAGTTCCATTTATTGATTCTCCTGCTTCTCCTGTCTCCTGATCTCCTGTCTCTGCACCCTTATGCTTACTCTCCATCATGACACTAATTACTTACAATTATATTGCATCCTCCCATGTCATTAGTTCATACCCCCTGCCCACACTCCACAGAACTATGGATATATTTCCCCTTTACTCCCACTGTTAAAGGCAGGACTGATTGGGGTTCGGGTGCAGGAGAACCAGGAGGAAATGACTGGCTCCTAAGGCAGGAGGTTGTGAGCCCTGAGGGTATCAAGGCAGAGGGAATGTCTATGGGCTAGGTGAGGCTATTCGGCAATGCCAATTAGTCTTCACTCGGTTGGGTTACCCGTAGTATTTCAGAAGGAGCATGATGAGGAGGCGAGAGCCCAGGATGGACATCTGGGTATTGATGGCTGGGTGGCTGGGTGTTTGGGTGAATAAGACCGGCTGGGAGAGATGACTGGTGTGTCGAATAGCACAGCTTGATACTGAGACCCAATTACAGAGAGGTATCAGGAGGCGGATGGCTGGGAGTGCACCAGAAGGAGTCTATTGAAGAGACATCAAGAAGGGATGAGTGTGAGCAGACAACTAGTGCGGTGGTCTGAGCCCTTAGTCGACAATAGACATAATATGCAAGGGTTCTAATCCTTGCAGGAGAGTCCTTGTCAACTAAGTGAGTTCACATCATAAATTGGTGCTTGGAGTATTAATGAAATAAGGATTAGAGTAGTAACAAGATATCAAGACTGAGGTTCAACAAGTACATTATAAGGAATATATATACTTCAGAAAAACTGAGTACATCAGGAGGTGTGGGAGAGGAGTGGGAGTCAGATGAAGCTATACTGTGCTATGTACTATGGAGCTGTATGTGGGAGGTTACTGGTAGTAACAGGTGTATGTTCTTGCAGTATTGTGGAGTTGTAGGTATGGGTGAAGGGCGGTGAGGCGAAGGGTGGTGAGGCGAATGATGGAAGGTGGATGTACTGGAAAGGAGTGGGAATGGGAGTGGGAGATCAGGAGATCGGGAGAAGGGTGATAATGAGAACAGCTCATAATACCCGCTTGACACCCACTTGCCTTGGTCCTAAGAGCACACTACACTCTGTAATTAATTACTGCATGTGTGCTACACACACCTCCTGATTCGTCCCACACCTCCTGATTCATCCAAGCATCTGAGTATATAAAGCTGTGACTTACATTATAATAGTCCAGTCTTGATATTAACTAAGGTGGCCCCTTCTATCATTCAGTTCATAGGATCTTAAAGGCAGTCAGAACTTAGCCTGAGAGCCCAGTCAGCTCCTTGCTCTCTTGCTACTGCATTTAGCATTACTCGCCATCCTCTGAGCCCCAAACCTCGTCAGGGTTCCTACCACTCAGTCTCCATTATCCAGACATCTATTTCTCACTCCCATTTCCTCACTCCCACACTCTGCAAAATACTATGAATTACTAGTTGGCATTGCCAATAGCCTCACTGAGCCCATAGACATTAACCTTGGTATCACACTCAGGGAACTCTGTCGATACTGAACTCCATTCTCCTGTATCCATATCTGACTGTACCAACCTCCTGGAGTTCCTCCCGGTGTTTGGCCCTTAACACGCACACAAAATGTCATGACTCATATATCCAAATATGGTCTTCAGGATAGCTCTCACTGATTTTGAATCTCCTCCTCAATGACAACAGATATGGAGATGATTGATACACTGATATGCTTAGATTAATAATATCTTTGATTTGTTGTAAGCCAAATTTCAAAAAAATTCTCTGATGATTTAGGATGATGAACTTAAATGTCAGATATGAGCTACCATGACCTATATCAAAAAAGCACTTATAACAAACTATTTTTATTCTGCTAAAAAAACATCCCTGCACATCAAGAATAGTGAATTTCTGAATGGTGGAAGAGGAGATTCATGTGGTCACTTGAGTTTTGTGAGAATGACCATGCTTGGCATATTAGAAAATTGATTGATCATCAGCTGACACATCATTATCAATGGAATTGTGATTCCCCACACTTTGCCCAAGGTGGCAGTAGCTACATTTGCAGTCTGTGGAGAGCTACAATTTCACTGATAATGATGTGCCAGCTGATGATCAATCAGTTTTCTAATATGGCAAGTATGGTCATTCTCACAAAACTCAAGTGACCACATGAATCTCCTCTTCCACCATTCAGAAATTCACCATTTTTGATATGCAGGAATGTTTTTTAGCAGAATAAGAACAGTTTGTTGCAAGTGCTTTTTTGATATAGGTCATGATAGCTCATATCTGACATTCAAGTTCATCATCCTAAATCATCAGAGAATATTTTTAAAATTTGGCTTACAACAAATCAAAGATATTATTAATCTAAGCATATCAGTGTATCAATCATCTCCATATCTGTTGTCATTGAGGAGGAGATTCAAAATCAGTGAGAGCTATTCTGAAGACCATATTTGAATATATGAGTCATGACATTTTGTGTGCGACAACACATTGTATGTGATTTGTTATTAGAGAACAATAGATTAAGCCCTTAAAAGCAATTGAAGTGTCATAAAAATATTTAAAATTCTGTGTATTGAAGTTACAAGTATAAACAGTGCAGGAAGGAGAAATACAGAAGATAGGTTGATCATCCATCATTGCCATCAGTTATCGATTACACTGGTGGCCAGGATTGATGTGGTCAAGAACTTCTCTTTTGCAGTGACAATCAGCTGACTAAGTGATATGCTGAATCATCCAGCACTGTGGCTCCCCACAAAGTGGTGTCCAATCATGTGTACAGTCATGTGTCTAATTGCATGTCCAATTTTGTGCATATGATATGAATTTTCTCATTGGGCATAATCTCTTACTATTCAGATTTTTTTATCTAGAGGTGAGATAAAATTGATGTAAAATTGAGGAAAAACATATTTTACAATGCTTTTTAGGTCATGACTAGGATCTGATCAATTTGATCATTGCACACAAGGGTCTGCAGGCTTCTGCAGGCCTTATGTCTTGATCAAAACATGTGACCCTTAAAAATTTAACATCATTCAAAAGCCCTCATTGTTTTTTTGGTTTTACCAAATGTTTTTCATACCTTTTTTCATACCTTACAAGTACACTACAAGCTCAGAAATTCATATTGAATGCTGGACCAGATCCAAACTTGAAACACCATCAAAATTGTAATTGATCACTTTTTTCTGAAAAGTCTCAACACATCTAAAAAGTGCTGTAAAATATATTTTTCCTTGATTTTACATCAATTTTAGCTCACCTCTGGATAAAAAAATCTGAATAGTAAGAGATTGTGCCCAATGAGGAAGTTTATGCCATATACACAAAATTGAACATGTGATTGGACACATGACTGAACACATGACTGGATACATGATTAGACAGTACATCCAATTCTGACTAGCAGCTGGAATTGAACACCACTTTGCCCAAGGTGTATTGTATCATTATAACCATAAGTTCAGTCATGTGTCACACTGGCCTGTGAACTTGAACCTATCCAATTTTGTCACATGTCACATAGCTTCCTGAACAAATGTTACGAGCCATTCTTATTATCACCCTTCTCCTGATCTCCCGACCTCCTATTTTCGTTCCCACTCTTTTCCAGTACATCCACCTTCCATTCTTTGCCCTACCATCCCTCACTCATATCTTTTATTCTTTGCCCTACCATTCCTCACCCATACCTACCACTCCACAATACTGCAAGAATATACACCTGTTGTTACCAGTAACCTCCCACATACAGCTCTGTAGTATGTAGCATAGAATAGCTCCACCTGACTCCTACTCCCCTCCCACACCTCTTGATGTACCGGGTTTTCTGAAGTATATATATCCCTTGTAAATTACTTGTTAAACCTCAGTGTTGATATCTTATTCTATTCCATATTCATCCACCATTTATACTCTAGCACCAAAATCTATGATGTGAATTTACTCAGTTGACACAACTCTCCTGCAAGGATTAGAACCCTTACATATTATGTCTATTGTTGACTAAGGGGCTCAGACCATCACACTAATTGTTCGCCCACACTCATCCCTTTATGATATCTCTTTAGCAGACTCCTTTCGATGTGCTCATGGCTACCCACCTCTCAATACCTCTCCATCATTGGATCTCGGTATTAAGCTGTGTCATTTGACACACTAGTCATTTCTCCCAGCCAGTCTCATTCACCTGAGCACCTGGCCACCCAGTTACCAATAACTGGACGTCCATCCCGGGCTCTTGACTCCTCATCACACTTCCTCTGAAATACTACAGGTAACCCAACCTAGTGAAGACTAATTAGCATTGCCAAATAGCCTTACCTAGCCCATAGACATTTCCTCAGTCTTGATACCCTTGGGACTCCTCAGCCTTCTGCCATGGAACTAGCAGTCTTCACTTGCTAAAGCAAAGTCAGCATCTTACAAAAGGTCATATGAGTGGAGGCTTCCATGCTGGTGTGGGACCATGTTCTGAATGAAAAATCATCAAGACAAAAACAAACCTAAAAAGAAATTAATATACAAACACTAAAAAAGTCGGAAACTTACACAGGATGCTACATATGCAATAAGTGGTGCTAGAATCTCTGGCTCTTGCTTATCTATATCAGACAGCAATGATGAACACTCCAAAATAATAGGAAAGCCAATGCAATTATCGTAGCTACTAATGAACAGGAGTTTGAGCATGGCGAGGATCCCTGGATGCATCTGGGTAGCACCAAAAATGTTAATAACCACCTAGGGACCTGAAATTGATTAACCTAGATGAGCATCAGTGGATGTCAATCGTATGCAGTACCCAGTGATGGCATGACATTCCTGTGATATCTCGCTGTCATGACATAGTGATGTCACATATATGGGTCCACTCAACGACATGTACATGCATAGCTGACACCCTGATGCTTCCATCAGGCCACACATGATTGATAAGATGTGACAGCATAGTGTCCTGCCTCTGCACTTATTGTGCGCTTGCCCTAGACATGTCAGGCATCCACCTGGTATCAAATTTAATGTAAATTTGATTGGATTTTCACAGTACACAATAAAGAACATCAAATATCATTTTTCTGACTCCGCGCCAGTGATCAGACAGCGCTGCCATCATGTGCACCCTCATGCTCATTGGACACCTACCCTCTGCTTGTTGGGTGATGTTCTCCATCAAAAAAAGCGTGAAATTTACCAAAAAAATACAATATTACATAAAGCCACCTATGGACAAGTCAGATATGGTATAATCAAGATCCAAATCGCTTCCCATCTACCAATTGTCTTCAGAAAAAGTGGCACCCAGTACACCCATATCAGGTTAGAAGAATGTGCTAGATGAGGCATCGGTAGGCAGTGATGATGTAGATGTTACAGAGCTGAAGGATATGCCCAGACCGACAAACCTCATCTGGAGGCTGTTCTGAATGACCGGGGTGGTGAAACCGCTTGATAAGGGACCAATGGCGGCAGGCATCAGATTGGTTTTCTGCCTTGTCTTGTGCTGCTTGCAAATGGGTATTCCTTGAGCCTCAAGGTCACAAACTCGATTGCACCATATGGCAATCTCATCCTCCATTAGATGAATCCATTTGCAGTCTCAGTGCTTGAGTGCCGTCAGCCAGTCCTCTTGCTGCTCGCCATGAAGCTCACCAGGGTTCATCAAGTTGATGGTTGAGTTTTTGCAGCTTGCAGGTATGCCCCTAAGATGGACGCCGTGCTTAAGAACAATGCACGTCTCATAGTTTTCATAGTTCATCTGCTTCGCATAGCTGAGAATATCATCTAGGACAGAGACATATAAATAGATACATAAAAAGCTAATAAAACAACAATTTACTTACTGAGACCACTCTGTATCAGCTCCCTGAGCTCATGAAGTGGGTGGCAGTGCAAATCCCGCACAGATTTCTGTTCACACTCATGGTCTATGAATTTTAGCAACAATGTGGTAGGTGCAGCACATAAATGGCATACCTCCAACGTCACTGACACAGTACTCATCTAATTCAGATGCAAATTGCTCAGGAGTTACTGTTAAGTCCAGGTGTGCTGGGAGCTGGGAGTCAGGAGAATGACTGGGCGAGGCGAACCAATACTGTCGAGTAGGACCGTCACGGGCTTGGCGAGGCTATTCGGCAACACCCACTAGTTATTAACCGGGTGGTTACCCGTGTATTTTGCAGGGAGGAACGGGAGACAATGGGCTGGGAGAAGAGGTTCCAGACACTGTAGCGGAGGAGAGTGGCTTAGTGTTAGAGAGTTCAAGTCCTCCTAGGTCATGGAGAGCAGGGAGCTCAACGAGGGAGGACCTAGAGAGTGGTGGAGACTCCGAAGGCTTAAGTCATTTCTTGGGTGAAGAGGAAAGCTATGATATTGGTGGTTAATGAGATATCAAGCTAAGGAATACGAGTTATTACAAAGTATATATATATATATATACAGCAGAAATTGGGTGCATCGGGAGACGTGGGAATCGAGCAGGAGTCGGGTGGATAGATACTGTGCTAAATACTACGGGGCTGTAAGTGGGTTGTTACTGATAACTACAGATGTAGGTTCTCGTAGTATTGTGGAGCATAGTAAGGGCGATGGACGGTAAGGCGAAGGATGGGGGTTGATGCACTGGGAAGGAGTAGGGAGCGGGAGTGGGAGAAATCAGGTGGAATGGTGAAAGGGAACGGCTCATAACAGTACCTCCCTCTTAAGGCTGAGCCCTTGAAGCCATAAGTACCATCTTTACGGTAGTAATAGATGGTTGTGGAGCTGATGAATGGTCTGTGTGCAGGAGAATGGTATATATACTTTAGTTTTGCAACTGGGAGATATCCGGTCAACAATGTCGGAAAGTACTTATCTGGCCAATGAGCTTCTGATTGCTTGTGGTCATGAGCTTCAGCATCAGCTGGATGAACTCTGTCGCCAAAAAGTTATTGATGACGAGGGTTGGATCACGAGGATCCATAAGTGGGCAGGGTGGAGACGGAACCCGGGAGAAGAAGGGTCAAGGCAGAGTAAGTGCTCGGGTGCACCAGGTGATTTGGATGTAACCGGTGCTTTTCTAGATTTATGGGAGTTGTTGCGATGGAAGGAGTGACTGTCGGGTGCAGAATGGAGAGTGACATACCCAACTCTTGATGAGTGGGTGGAGTTGAGCCAGTACATCCTGGTCACTATGAGGACATTGCAGCGGCTGGAGCGGTATGTGCCAACTGTGGAGGGTAGCAATGGGTCGGCATCGTGGGGAGATTAGAGAATGTTGGATTGCAGTGTAGGGTACAATCTGAGCGTTTTTTTGGAGGGAAAATGATGAGGTGAATGTGAGAACCAGAGTAGGAGAATGAGCGAGACCGGGTGTGGGAGACTAGTAATCGGGACCGGGTTTGTCCGGGTATTTGGAGTGAAACATGGCCAGGAGGTCGGGAGCATGCTCTAAGTTGTCAGCTCCCATCCAACTGTACTCTTTATCAGTACCTTCAAACCCCAGCCACTGGATATAGTAGCAGAGGTTGACCTTTCTTTGCTTGTCTCTCCTTGAGTCGAGGACAGTGGAGATTTCATACTCTAGTTCTCCGTCTATCTCGACAGGGGGGGGCGGAGATTGGGTGCATCCTGGGAATGGGTTCGGGTGGTCCGGCTCTAACTGAGAGACATGGAAAACTGGATGGATCGCCTGAAGTTCCTTCGGGAGCGATAGCTGAACTGAGTGAGTACCAGGGCGTCCTATGATTTTGAAGGGGCTGAGGTACTTTTCGGCAAGCTTCTGGGATGGACAAGTGGTCCGGATGAATTTGGATAAGACAAATGCCTTAGAGCCAATGGGAAAAGGAGGAGCCAGGGACCGGACTTTGTCTCCAGTTTTCTGGTAGTGTTTCTGCGCATCTGTCATTTGTTCATGAAGAAATACGTGCAACTCATCGAGATCCACCACATAATTATGGGTGGCCTCCGATGCTAAATTGTGTTCTGGGTGCATGGTAATGTTCGGGTGGTAGCCCTTGTTCATGAAGAATGGGGAGACCTTGGTGGTTTCTGCGGTGCTGTTGTTGTACGCGAACTCGGCAAGCGGGAGAAGGACATCCCAGTCGTCCTGTTGATAGTTGCAGTAGAAGCGGATGTACTGCTCCAGAGTTTGGTTGAGGCATTCAGTTTGACCGTCAGCCTCGAGATGGTACCTGGCAGTGAAGTGGAGGGTCATTGAGAGGGCTTCACTGAGAGATCGGGTGAACCAGGAGATGAACTCAGAGCCCTGGTCACTAGTGACATGTTGAGGGACTCTGTGCTTGGAAATGACATGAATGAGCATGAGTTGGGCTAAACCTTCAGATGTTATAGTATCGTGAGTAGGGATAAAAATGCCCTGCTTTGACACATGGTCTACAACCACGAGAATTGTGGTGTACCCGTTAGAGTCTGGGAGCTGCTCGATGAAGTCCATGGAAATTGAATCCCACGGATGGGTGGGGACCGGTAACTGTTTGAGAGTTCCATAGGGTCGGTGTCGGGGGGTCTTGTTCCAGTTGCAAGTTGTGCAGGATCGGACATACTCTCGAGTCATTCTTCAGAGGCTGGCCCATGTAAAGGAGTGTCGTACCAGGTCTAGGGTGCACTTCTGTCCATAGTGTCCAGCAAGAATGTGGTCATGGGAATACTGCAAGATGCAAATATGAAGGTTACCAATGTCGGGAACGTAGAGGAGACCTCGGTGTTGGAGAAGACCATTGGAGAGAATCCAGCCAGACATCGGGATGCTGGAAAGTTGAAGGCCTTCCTTCAACCGGGAGTCGGTTGGGAGAATGGGAGGGACTGATTTATCGGGAGAGGAGATTGTGGTTATTGCTGCCCGAATGTCATTGTCAAGGGATTTGGCATCTGTGAGTACGCTGGCATGAAGGATGGGCTCATATAGAACTGTAGCTCGGAGGGATGTGGCCAGCTGATCCTGGGTGAAGACCGGGTGGAAGTTGTGTGGGTTGAGACCATCATAGCGGTTACTTCCCTCTTTAGGATAAATATCCCACCTTTGGGTGAGGGCATCCAGTTTCCCTCCCAGTCTCCCAGGTTGGAAACGGACAGCCATGTTGAACCCAGAAAGGTATTCGGACCAGCAAGCTTGCCTGCATGTAAGCATTTTGGTGGTGGAGAAATAGGTCAGATTTTTGTGATCAGTGACCACATCCACCAGGAACTTGGGGCCTTCTAGGTAATGTCGCCAAGTGATGAAGGAGTCATAGATTGCTAATAACTCCTTGTCATGAACATCGTAATTGAGCTCGGCTTCGTGGAGGGATCAGGAGTAGAAGGCCATGGGATGAAGATCACCATCTTCACCCATTATGGAGAGAATACCAGCTACTGCATAGTCAGAAGCATCGGTTTCCACAGTGATTTGGTTATCCGGGTCAAAGTGCCAGAGTAGCAGGGCAGAGGAGAAGGCCTGCTTCAAGGTATCAAAAGCGGTTTGGCATTCTGGAGTCCACAAAAATTCTACTGACTTCTGGGTTAACCAGGTGAGCGGGATAGAAATGTTGAAATATGCATAGATGAACCGGCGATAAAAGTTGCAGAACCCCAGGAAAGACTGTGTATCCTTAACTTTTTGTGGTACAGGCCAGGACTGGATGGTGGAGACTTTTGCAGTGTCCATGGTGAGTCTGGAGGTGGACAGAATGAATCTGAGATATTTGACCTTGTCCTTGTCCCATTCGCATTTTTCGGGACTAAGGTAAAGTTTGTTCTCCCAGAGTCTCCGGAGAACCTCCTGAATGTGCCAGTGATGATCAGCTGGGTTGTCCGAGTAGATGAGGATATTGTCTAGGTAGATGATAACGCAGACATCCAACATCTCTGCAACAATGTCATTGACAAAATGCTGGAAAGCACCGGGGGCATTAGCCAGGCCAAAGGGAACCACACACCACTCGAAGGAGCCATATCAGGTGTGGAATGTGGTCTTCCATTCATCTCCAGGAAAAATCTGGATGAGATGGTAAGCATGGCATAGTGTTATGAGCCATTCCCATTATCACCGTTCTCCCAATCTCCCGATCTCCCACTCCTGTTTCTACTCCTTCCTGGTACATCCACCCTCCACCATTTGCCTCACTGCTCCTCGCCCATACCTACCACTCCACAATACTGCGAGAACATACACCTGTTACTACCAGTAACCTCCCACATACAGCTCCATAGTACAAAGCACAGTATAACTCCACCCAACTCCTGCTCCCCTCCCACACCTCCTGACGTACCTGGTTTTCCTGAAAGTATATATACCCCCTGTAATGTACTTGTTTAGTCTTAGTCTTGATATCTCATTACTACTCCAATCCTTATATTCATTAATACTTCAAGCACCAAATCTAGGATGTGAACTCACTCAGTTGGCAAGGCACTTCTGCAAGGATTAGAACACTCACATACTATGCCTATTGCCGACTAAAGGATCAGACCACCGCACTAGTGGTCTGCCCGCAACCAGCCCTTCTTGATATCCTTTCCACAGACTCCCTCTGGTGCACTCCTGGCCACCCGCCTCTCGATACCTCCCCGTCATTGGGTCTTGGTATCAAGCTGTGCCATTTGACACACCAGTCATCTCTCCCAGCCGGTCCCGTTCACCCGAACACCCAGCCACCCAGTCATCGATACCCGGACGTCCATCCCGGGCTTTCGTCTCCTCATCACAGTTCCTCTGAAATACTATGGGTAACTCAACCGAGTGAAGACTAGTTGGCATTGCCAAATAGCCTTGACTAGCCCGTAGACATTCCCTCTGTCTTGATACCCTCGGGGCTCACAACCTCCCATCTTGGGAGCCGGTCGTTCCTCCCAGTTCTCCCGCACCTGAGCCCTGATCGGTCCTGTCCTTAACACATAGGTCCAGTTTGGTGTAACATCAAGCTTTCCAGGGAGCATCAAGAAGGTCGGAAACCAATGGGAGTGGGTATTGATCCTTCCGGGTGAGCTTGTTGAGCCCCCAGTAGTCGACACAAAGTCGGAGGGAACCATCTTTCTTCTTGATGAATAGGACGGGGGCTCCATGCAGGGAGCGTGCCAGGCGGATGAAGCCAGTGCAGACATTATCTTCGATGAACTTGCGAAGGGTAGTCAGTTCAAGCACTGAGAGGGAGTAGATAGGACCCGGGGGCGGTTGGGTGCTGTCCTCAAGTTCAATCTTGAGATTGTAACTTCGATGGTCTGGAAGGGTGTCGGCTGAAGTTTTATTGAAGACATCTGTGAACTTGTGGAATTTGGGAGGTACCTGAGTCAGATCGGAAACCGTGTCGGGAACATTGTCATCTACTTCTAAGCTAGCAGCTCGAGCGTATACCTTTGAGAACCAGGGATGCAGAGTGAACTGTTTTGCACCGGTCACCTTCTGCCTGAAGATAGGTAGCGGCTGAGACAAGAAAGATTGAAGGAGGATCACTAGGAAGAGGGGAGGGCTGAGCGGAGAATTTTTTGTCCATATCTGCCTGTGCCGGGGGCATGGGGGACCAAAGTCCGGGTGTAGCAGAAACACCTGAGGGTTCAGAGGTTGAATCCCAGGGAGCAGTAGTCACTGGGCCAGGTTGCGCAGGAGGCATCAGGAGTGGTTGTTGGTGAAACTGGATATTTCCTGTAGTCCAATCAATTGTTGGATTGTGGTGGACCAGGAAATTGTGCCCCAGCACTACAGACACAGACAAATCTAGAGTGGTCACATAACACTGTACATGAATGACTTCGTGAACATTAGGGAACCTTAATGGCAAGTGTATAGCCCACTTGATTGTTGCGGTGGAAGACCCATCAAAGAGTTGGAGGGTGATGGGAGGAACAAAGAACGTCGGGATATCATACTTTTTGACAAAACCGGTATCTGTGAAGCAGTGGGAAGAACCGGAGTTGACCAAGGCACGGATGTTATTTATGAAGGCTTGAACATCGGGATTAGTGGATGGGTGTGGAGAGATTAGCTCCAAGAGATTTGAGGTAAGGTCGAGAATCAAGGAGGAGGTTTCCAGTAGATGAACTGCACTTATTCGAACCTCCAGGTGTGCAACACACCCGGAGTTGGTGTCACTCCTGGTGCGTGCGGGAAGCCGGGAGTGGCTTCCTAGTTTTTTGCCTTGTTGATTCTCGGTAGGTCATTCCTACCTGAGTCACCGGTCATCACTGTGTCGGGAGAGTCAGCGAACTCATTCTTGAGCTTGCGCCTGCAAATGGTTGCATTATGACCATGGCGGCCACAATACATGCAACACTTTCTACATAGGTGGCGGAGACGTTCCATGGACTTGAGTTTGCTATTGCTCTTTAGAGACTTGGCGATAGTCATACAGAGGGAACATTGGGGGAGTTTTGCAACAGGGGAAGTTACTGGCATGGTGCAGGAGGGAAGATATAGAGGGGTAGTTGATGGACTAGTGTGGAGCTTGATATACTGTTAAGTCCGGGTGTGCTGGGAGCCAGGAGTCAGGAGGACAACCGGGTGAGGTGAACCGGTACTGTCGAGTAGGACCATCATGGGCTTGGCGAGGCTATTCAGCAATGCCCACTAGTTATCAACCAGGTGGTTACCCGTGTATTTCACAGGGAGGAATGGGAGATAGCAGGCCGGGGGAAAAGTGTTCCGGGCACCATAAGGGAGGAGAGTGACTTAGCGTTAGAGAGTTTAAGTCCCCCCAGGTTGCGGAGAGCAGAGAGCTCGACGATGGAGGACCTAGAGAGAGCGGCGGAACTCCAAAGGCTTAAGTCATTTCTCAGGTGAAGAAGTAAGTTATGATATTGGGTTATTAATGAGATATCAAGCTGAGGAATACAAGTTATTACAAAGCATATATATATATCGGAAATTGGGTGCATCAGGAGATGTGGGAATCGAGCAGGAGTCAGGTGGATCAGTACTGCACTAAATACTATGGGGCTATAAGTGGGTTGTTACTGGTAACTACAGATGTATGTTCTTGCAGTATTGTGGAGCATAGTAAGGGTGATGGATGGTAAGGCAAAGGACGGGGGTTGATGTGCCAGGAAGGAGTGGAGAACGGGAATGGGAGATCAGGAGAAATCAGGTGGAACGGTGAAAGAAAACGGCTCATAACACCCAGGCACCTTCTCCCAATTCCGGACTTCCTCCTGGTGGCCTGTCCCAGTCTCTGGCATGCTTGTCAGTCACGTCCCATTGCTTTACCTTTATCTCAGTGCAGGGCACCATGCCTTGTGTCGAGGTGAAGCCACTCCCCCTTCCTTTCTGCTTGACCTGACCCCGAGGTCCGCATCCCGACTTTCCAGGTTCGTGGGTGTTCTCCTGAGTTCCTAGCATCCCTCCTCACTCCCAGATGTCATCCTGGGATCCCCTCTGTGTCACCTCGGTTACTACGAAAACCACAGGTAACTTAACCGTTGAGGAAGCTAGTGGGTGTTGCCAAATAGCCTCACTAAGCCTGTGACTGTCCTACTGGTACAACCTTCTGTCCATCCAGGGTGCACCAGTCAACCCCCCAGCCTCCTGGCCTCCTGTATCTGACTGGGTGCACCCCCCCATAACCACCCTGTAACAACCTCTCCACATGTGAACATTTTTTCTCATCCCTGAATGGTGTCACCCCCTTGATATGACATGCCTCAAAATTCCACTGGGAGCAATTCATCAATCTTCACATGCAACAGTGGGATGAGGATAAATATTCGGAGCTTGGTATGTAGAGAGCCAAATGGTCAGGCTTGTACTGTACTAATTAATTCACACTGTAGCTCATTTCATTATCAACAATTTCCGACAGTCATTGAAGATAATTGATGACTACAAGGCACAGATCCGCACCTACCAGCATGAGCACCCCAATTTCGATGAGAACAACTTCATCAAATGGTGTGAAGAAAAGCTACTCTACCTGAAATGAAGTCCAAGAAGGCAGTTTATGACAAAGATAAATTGGCTTATGTCGAGGCGCTTGAGAAGCTCAGGCATGTCCAGGAACGGTATAGTAAGATATCGACAATCAAGTTTATCAATGTCTATACTCCACAGAATTATTTGGAGATGGGAAGACTCATGTCCAAGATTGCAGCAAGAGACAATGCTGAAGAAGCTGAATGGCGTGCTGCATTGCAGTTGCTTTTGGTGTGGCAGACAGCTACCCTCAAGGCTGAATGGTGCTTGGGTGTTACCGAACGCTGGATGCCTGACAGCAAGGACTATGACCTCATGTTTAAACAACTCCAACAGTCAAAATTCAAGACTTCCATGGATGCCCTAGAGGGTCTCATTGTTCAGAGGCTATTTGAATTATCAAAGGCTAATCTTGCAGCTATGGGTACGTTTTTTCTTTAATTTGATACATTATGCAAGGTCATTGTAAGCTGACTTAAGTATGCACTACTAGAATACAAATTACGTCACCATATCTCACATGTAATTGCACAAAGGTCACAAGCTGTCCGCACCATGTTAAATCAATACAATGTGCTCACTGTCAAACAATGACTGCCTCATCCAACCATTGACTATGTGGAGATCATCCAAGCCCAGTGGCTTGGGGATTTTGAGCTCTTGTGATGCTCCGACTCTGCCGTTCTCGAGAGGCCGTAGGTGCAGCATGTCAATGGGGAAATCATGATGCATTATTACAAGTATTGCAGCACCCAGATTGAAATACAGTGCCTTAACATAGAGGCAAGGTGGTTGCATGCATGGATCAATGATGAAGACTGCACATACCACAATGCAATCTGCCACGCATCAGCCAATTCCCCACACATGGCTGCAGAGTTATCCAACACTTACAGGAAGCAGCAGCACATCAACAACTGTCTCCTCCAGCAGCTCAATGACATTTATGCACTCGAAGAGATGATGTATCACTTGATCTCAGCCAGGACAACAGCACATCCATCGATAAGGCACTTCACAGTGAAAATACTACAGGAGCTGATGGGGCCATCAATGATGATGAACAGCGAGAAAACTCCTACCACCTGGATGAATATATGGCCAGAGAATATTCTGATGGTGTACTTTATTTGGTGTTGTGTTTTTTTTTGGTAAATTCCACACTTTTCTTGATGGAGAATGCCACCCGACAAGTGGAGGGTGTGCACTCGATGAGCACAAGGGCGTGCACGATGGTGGTGCTGTCCAATCACTGGTGCAGAGTCAAAATAATGATATTTGATGTTCTTTATTGTGTACTGTGAAAATCCAATCAAATTTACATTAAATTTGATGCCAGGAGGATGCCCAACATGTCCAGAGTGGTTGCATGATGAGCGCAAAGGCGGGACACTATGCTGCTGCATCTTATCAATCACATGTGGCCTGATGGAAGCATCAGGGCATCGGCCATACATGCACATGTCGTTGAGTGAACCCATACATGTGACATCACTACATCATGACAGCGAGACATCACAGAAATGCCATGCCATCACTGGGTACTGCATACAATTGACACCCACTGATGCTCACCTAGGTTGATCAATTCCAGATCCCTAGGTGGTTATTAATGTTTATGGTGCTATCCAGGTGCCCACATGCATGAACGGAGCCTTCTTGTCAACTTCAAGATCACCATTTACAGCCACCTAATGCAAACAATAAGAAGATATTACAAGAAAAAAAAAACAAATACACACCATAATGATGGGAAAAAGATATATATCCTTCATCCTGAGCTTTTCAAGTCACTTCTTGACCTTGCATGCATCATGTGATGTCAGCTGGTAATGAACCTTTACAACCTTCTCAACATCTTGCTTGAACTCGCTATGGTGAGACTGGATCTGATGTTTGACCTACAAATGTAATGATATATGAATGATCAAATAAAAGGAAATACTCACATAGCTGGCAATGGCATTGCCATGATTCTTATCATTGAGACACATCTGCTTGGAGATGCTCTTGTGATCCATCCTCCCCACAACATCACTCACAATTTGCCACATACTCTTATAACTTGGATCATTGAAGTCAAAGTACAGATCTTTAAGAACCATCTTCTTGGCTGTGTAGACAAATGTCTTCTTGATCACTTCCTGGAGCTCGTGGCTCTGCTCTGTCTTGTTGAAGTGGGTACTGGTGATGTCATCTTGGAGGTGGACATGGTTTGGCCAAGACTCATCATTATTGTATGAGCCTCTGTCCTCGTCCCTTGGGATATCCAGGTGGTGATGGGTCTGAGTATATATAAGTATAGTCGCTCTCCACCGCTTTACCTTTATTTCAGTGCAGGGCACCATGCCTTGTGTTGAGGTGAAGCCACTTCCCCTCTCTTTCCACTTGACCTGACCCCGAAGTCCACATTCTGACTTTCTGGGTTCCCGGGTGTTCTCCCGAGTTCCTGGCATCCCTCTTCACTCCCAGATATCATCCTGGGATCCCCTCTGTGTCACCTCAGTTACTACAAAAACCACAGGTAACTTAACTGCTGAGGTAGCTAGTGGGCATTGCCAAATAGCCTTGCTAAGCCTGTGACTGTCCTACTGGTATGACCTTCTGTCCATCCAGGGTGCACCAGTCATCCCGACACCCTCCCAGCCTTCCCATATCTGACCAGATGCACCCTCCTGTAACAGCTCCTTAACAGTTAAAGTGAGTAGCAAAATCAATGAGTCCGAATCAGTACTTCCACCAAGAGACTTGACATCCATTGGTCCAATGATGTTGCCAATGACTTTGTCACCAAAGTTCATATACTTGTTGGCATGCTCTTCATGGACACAAGGGAAGGGAAAACATGCAGCTTTGCCATGGATACAATCTTGGCATTCCCCAGTTTCTACCATTGGATTGAGCTCTATCCCAACAATCACGCTGGTGCATATTGCATGCTTCAGGTTGTTGTGGTCTACATGAGCCATTATTTTATGCAGCTGATTTATATTGACTACACACATTGATGTAATGTGTGCATGATACATCTGCTTCTGGCAAATTCGGTAAAGATTGTGGGAATGAGGGATCTGGCCAATGATCTGGTGATCAGGGCATAGTGCACATATGGTGCATAGGTCATCGGCAATGTGCACAGAGAAGCCTGCACATTCAAGGCATAGAACTGGAATGAGCATGTATGACATGCCAGGTGAGTAATAGACTTGTTGAAGCTTCACTGACATTGTTGTCATAGTGCTGAGAGGGATCTGAGATCATCCAGCCCTTTTCTGTGGCATTGAAGGAGCAGCTGCTTGCAAAATTGATGGACATTGGTTCTATTTCAACAAAGTTGTGGAGGTGGTGGCGGTCGGGTGTAAAATGTGATATAGCACCAGTGTTGACAACCTCATCATGCTTGACAGGAGTTTGATCAGTGCTTCAGGGGGAACACCAGCATCATAAGCAGAGAAATGAAGTTTATTGTTTTCAGCTAGGCCAGCATATGTGCAATGAATAGGTACATGATTCTCATTGAAATCTGAGTAGTCAGAATCGGAGTCCTCTGTGGCAACTTGGGCTTGCTTCTCGTGCTTGTGCATAGGTTTCTCATGATTGCTTTGATCAGCCTGGGCTTAGCTTTATTAACAGCATTCTTCTGATGTGGTTCATCAGACTGCAATTTGCCAGCACCACAATAATGTTTGCTTTGATTATGGTCATGCCGTTGATCATTATGGCATCTGCTATGTCCATCAGTAGTTATCACAACATTCTCGATGTGGTTCTTCTTCATGGCCTTGTGTTTGGTTTGTGTGATGACACTGTTACACAGGTCATTTGAGCTGATTGGCTTGTTGTCACCATGAGTTTTCACCTGGATGTTCATGGCAGTCCAAAATGACTCCCATATTGGTATGTTAATGAACACAAGCTTGACAATGGTGTTGAATTGGGTATCAGAAATGATGAGACCCATACTGAGGAGTTTGTTGCACATGCTGCACATTGTAGTGATGAACTTGACAATGTTATCGCCCTCTTTGCACGTCATGCACTGGAGTTGCACATAGGCATCTGCCTTCTCATCCTCTCCCTTGCCCTTGTGAAGCTCACAGAGTTTCTTCAACACTTCAGCAGCCATCAGTCTGTCCTTGATTTGGAGGTATGTTGTCTGATCAATGGCTTTATATATCACATTTTGAACACTTTCTCTGTGGCATTGGCTTTGAGTGGCTGTTTAGCAGTGCTCAGGAGGCAGACTGTCCCATCAGGATTTTCAACCAGCTCTTCAGGGCATAATGGCTGTAGATACACAAAGTGAGCCTCAGTGAATGACTATAAAATAGTAAGCAACAGGGAATCGTTAAATAAATGAATGTATGTGTGCCTCAGTGAGAGCTGAGGTGGGAGGATGCAAAAATTTATGAATAGGGTATATGATTGGAATGAGTAATATTGTATACATAAATGGTAGTGTGGTATGAGTGGTACAAGCTATTGTATTGTATCATATAAAGGAGTATCTTCCACAAAGGCACCAGCTGGGTAAGAGCATCCAGGGGATTCATTATCAGGCTTCAATGCAATCTTGAGATGATAAGCAAATGTGGCAAGCACCAAATCAGATTGCATGGCTCCTCTTGGAAGCCCATTCTGAATGATAATAAGATACACTACATAGTCAAAAAGACTTGAATACTTACGCTCCTTTCATCACTATCAGGTAGCCACCCTTCTCCCATTCTCCCAACCTCCCATTCCTGTTCTCCACTCCTTCCCAGTACATCTACTCCCCCATCCTTCACTCTACCATCCCTCGTCCATACTTACCACTCCATAATACTGCGAGAATGTACACCTGTTGTTGCCAGTAACCCTTCACATACAGCTCCATAGTACTTAGCACAGAACCTTACTCAAGTTGGCATGACTCTCCCACAAGGATTAGAACTCTTGCATGTCATGTCCCCTCTCGACTAAGGGGCTCGGACCACTGCACTAGGTGTCTGCCTGTATTCATCTAACTCAGTGGTGCATGGTTCTGCTGCAAACATAGAGGAAAAATTGGCCTTGATTGCATTATGATAGCCTGGGTGACTGTTCAAACTAAATTGTGTCCGAGCATCATCTTTGGCTGTGGGCCAGTTGACTTCTCCACCTTGATGTTTGGAGCAGAGGTTGAAGCGGGCATAAGAATAACATGAAATAAAACTGCTTCAATGCCTTACCTTAGCCGCTTGTGCTGCTTGAAGGACCACCATGCTCTCCTCCTGATTGAACACACTCACAACCTCAGAGGACGTGGTAGGCAGGTGACGAGTTCTCAGGAGGCCCCTGCACGAGTTCTAGGTCCAGAATCGGATTTTGCTCAGTTCTTGTCTGATCCGCCTAGGGTTTGTTTTTATCCGTTCAGCACAGTCTTAGGATTGTCCCCGCACTAGGTCTTGTGCGTATCCGCCTGCGGTTCATCCTTCAAGTTATCATGACCATCCGACCATCCAACTGTGAGATCACTGCTTATTGCACTTGGATTCAGCGACTGACCCAATCGACCATTCCGCTCTCCTGCACCATGTGCACCATCCCTCCTTTCTCCTTTCCTTTCCTCACATGATCCAACTGCTCCTCGCACCTCCATGTCTCGCTCCTGAATTGCTTCTTGTGCCTAAGCTGCATTGCATCTGCACCCACCGCCATGAGGGGCACACCAAACACTAACTGCTGAGAAACCCCTTCGAACTTGCAACACCCCTCAGGACACTCACAGCTCTTGGCTCCTCCTTGGTGAAAGAGGGTTGGTTGGAAATCTCTGCAGGCCAATTGGACAAGAGTCCACCAACATTTTCTTCATATGCTCAGTCTTCGAGCTGAAACAGTTCTAAGAAGAGAAATAAGATATTAATTAATATACCTTTGCAGCAGACCATACTCACCATTGTCATTCTGCATATTTCAGTATGCTCTGATAGAGCCAATGCAGGACATCAGGCATTATGGATGTATGGATGTCACAGAGGGGAAAATGCTGCCAGAATGGTTTGTAGACAGTACCTGAGATATCTTGGTCCCAATAAGTGGTGTGGAAAGTGGCAGGCTTAGACTGACCATTTTTTATGCAACTGTTCTTTTTGGCATTTTCAATCACTAACTAACAATGTCCCAAGTGGAGTGTGGCATGGAGAGAGGAGTGAAGATTGCAAAAACTTTTCACTGTAATGATCATATATTTGGGGCAAGTACCATTCTTGCAGCATGTAACCAGGCACTGATTTGGATAGTCTGTAACATAACAGGCCAGAATGGGAAACACTAGGTATTGATTTCCCTTTCCATCTGACATAAGAACCCCATCCTTCTCCACCTGAATCAGTGGTTCCAACATGATATGCATTGACTCATGAAAGAGCTTGTGCACCTATTCATCTTTCATACCCTCACTGACAATTTCTTCAATGATCATTTTCTGTAAGGGTAAGGGTATTGGATAGAATCACCAGACTTCCATCTTATTAACCTGTGCATAACAATATCTATACTGAAAAATTGTATATGGTATTGGTAGCTCATCAACAGACCTATCTGTCATCCATCCTGCATGTGCAACAGTGTGATGTCCTGTACTAACTTGCACCACCCCTTTGAATTTCATCAGTTGTTCTGTCTCAGCTGACACTAGGTTGTAAACTTATTTCATTCTGCAGATGTCCTGTCCTGACTTGCACTACCCCTTCGAATTCCCCTTTGAATTTGGATGATATGCTCAGTCAGGTCATGCATATCATTATCATGTATATTGTTGTGTGGTCTTCGCACACATCATTGTCATGCATATCATCATCATGCAATGTGCATGTTGTTGTCATTGTTGTGCACACATTGTCCTGATGCACATTCCTGATGCACATCATCATCATGCATACACAGTTGTTGCATGCCTCATCATTGTGTGTGCACAGTTGTTATGCATCTGCAGATTGTCATATGATCTGGTTGAGCGAAACGGAATCCTCCTGCATCAGCCATCAGCACTACAGAACTGTAAGAGAGCAAATCACTCAAAACACACCTTCAACACACACACCTTCATGTGGTGCATGTCATTCATTCATTGAAAGTAAACAACAAAAGACAGCAGGATCAATCACTTCAAAATCGAGTTGTGTTTACCGATCACAGGATACTGATCACTGTGGTGGCATCTCAAAGAATTACTGGTCATGGCCTGCTTCATATGAGTCTGGCTTTATCCTGCCCATATTCTATGGTGTGAAGTATGAAAAACTGTCCACCATCACCGCATTTTCCTTCCTTATTCAAATGCTGCTTAATGCACCCCGGCCATGTTAATTAATAAGGATCCAAGTGTCCTTTGGAATTCTGAAACATCAGTTGAGAGCGAGCCAGTGGGTGTATTTTGAAAAAGACCTGCATAAGAAACTAGAGCATTGCCTGGGTGTGAACATGAATGAACAATCACAGATTTTGAATTGAATAAGATAGGTGATCCTGGGTGACCAATGCTAGGCAAGAAGTGGCTAAAGAAGTTGATGCCAAAATTGACATTGACATTGATACTAAAGTTGAAGCAGAAGTCAATGCTAAAGAGGCATAAGGAGTGGTTATAGAGGCATAAGAGATGAAGTCCTCATCTGGTTGAATCAGCCAACTTCATCTACTATATTGATAGAGCTGACTGCTTAGATAGAGCAAACTCATAGAAACACCCTTCATCATCAGAATTTTGATCAGCTTTTTCAGAGGCTAAAAATCCTAATAGGATCAACATGAAGACAGTTTTTGATAGCAACCTACCTTCAAAAAGTGCAATAGCTTCTTTGGTATAGTGTTCCAGAGAGACATGAGGAGGCAAAGAATTGATAAAAACTATAGACTTGCTGTTTAAAAAGATATAACTAGCAAAGCTGAAAAATAGGGGCAATCATGAGTATCAACCTTGAAATAATAAAACTTCTTAGAAGGCCTTGCCACAGTTTGGAAGGCCTTGCCACAGTTGTGCATGTCAGATGCAGGTACATGGAACATCTCTCCAGTGGCTAAAGTACATATTGGCTTAGTAATAAATCTTGGTGAAATGACAAAAAAAAAGCAAAAAAGCAAAAAAGTGAAAAGCAAAAAAACAAGAAAAAAGCTACAACTCACTGCTTTCACTCAACAGGCTCCTCTTCACCAAAAGTAAAGGTTGGAATGATGAAAGCAGCCTGCAGATCCTCAACTCGCTGCTACCAAACAAGGAATGTATGACATTCTAGAAATGCTGTCACTGTGGGATGTCCAGATCATGAATTCCATCTGGGCTTGCTTTGGCCTCATACTAGCCAGTCACTTATGTGATCACTTATGTGATCACTGATCAAATCACACCACAACATGTTCAGTGTTGCCCCTCAGCATTGTGGCACTGCATTGAGACAGCTGCACATGTGTGTGCAGGCAGCAAACAAATGTGGATCTCACTTTTTTTCCATCATGGGCCATGACCACAATAAGAATGGATTAACAGCCTGCATTGAGCCGATTTCATGTTAAGAATAAAGGGGCAGTCAACAAGCTTATGCAAAAGCAAACGCAAACCTTCAAGAGAATGAAGTGAGTTGTCAGTTGAACATGGCCTACACTGAACAGAAGTACAATTTTGGCCCTTTTATGGCCCTTTTATGAAAACTAGTGAAACTTTTGTGTCAATGCCTGGCTTCCTCAATTGGGTGTGATGTGTGTGAGCCACATTAACTGGAAAGATGTTGGTTATGTATTTGGGATTTCAGCATTGTCATTCAATTTCCAGTTGGCTGCTTTCTTGGCTTTCCCTCACCCTTAAGTGCGACATTGTTGGTGAATTTTTATCTTACTAGGCATGAAGGTAATTCCTGACTCAAGATATTTCAGCTTTGAAGAAGAAGCCATATAAGCCATCTCTCTGATACAGTATAGCAGATTGGTGCAAAGCTCAGGGCTAGGATCATGGCACTCAATGAGGGTATCAACAACAGGATCTGTAGCTAAGTTATTTCAAGCATGAGAGTGAGTAGAGAAGTAGAGAGAGTGAGTAGAGATGGTACACTAGTAAGTGCAGAGCTCCAATTGAATGTTGTTTGAGGGCTGTGTGAAGAGAGCTGATGAAGAGAGCTACAAGAGTAGGGCTTGTATCTGTTAGACTGCTGACAGTTGCTCATGGTGGGCAGCTAAAGACAAACACTGCTTACCAGGTAGGTATATAAGGTTGGAATCTCCATCAGTATAAGTTCTCAAGGCATCTGACCACATGGGTATTGTGTCTAGCACTGCTGTGAGATTCATGAAATTGCAGCATTGCATCTAACTTGATGCCAACAGCCATGATTGAAGGGATTCAGGCTTGAGAATCAGTCATGCATCGAAGACAACAGGCACACATACATCAAAGACAACAGAGTAATGTATAAGTGTTTTATGACATCATAAAGTAAATACCACAGCTTCTTAACTCAAAATTAATTCATCCCAAATAGGTCAAATAAGAAAATCATTTTCAGATATTTATTGATTGACAAGCAGGAAGGCTGTCTGTCCATCTGTCAGCTAGTTGCCATGTGTGTGTGTCTTGCCAGAGGTAGATGCAGAGAGATTGGAGAGTGTAAGGGAAACAACAGTTGATAGGAGAGGGAAGGAGAGGAACAACAGGCTGTGTAGAAAGGGACAGTGGGGACAGCTGTACTTGGTCGAACTGGAACAGAAGCCAAAACAGCAAGTGAAGCACCAAAGAAAGACAAAGTCGGCTTGGGAACAATCAACTCAAGTATGCTCATCTCTGACTGACTCACCAGAAAGCTCTGAGGTGTCACTGAGATGGAGCATTGACCACTGAGAAAGAGCAGAAGAAGGCATTGGAACAGCTGGCACAGAGATCATCAGTCAGGTCATGCTCCAAGAATGAGGTCCAGTCCCAGCAGTGGCAAGAGCTTGTGCATGAAGGGGTTATGCAAGCAGCACTCTAAGGAGGAGCAGAAGGAAAAGATGGAGCAAAGGGAAAAATTGAGTTGAGATGATGGCCATCATCAAAGGCTGTGTCACTGTGGGATGTATGGAGGGACAAAGGGTAGCAGGGAAGCCCCAATGTGGCAGGGGGTGTGTGCATGTGAGAGGGAGAGGGCAGGTAGAGGTGAGGTCCATTTGACACACATGGCTATAGGGCTGTGCACAGTGCTTTGTAGTTGTTGACAAATTCTGACATGTCAGTGATGATGTTAGGCATCAGATCAACCATCCACTGTGCAATGGACAATCACATGATAACCAGTCAGCCTATTGAATCTATGATGAGGGTTGATGTTACAGGGGGGTGCACCCAGTTGGATAGGAGGCCAGAAGGACATCCAATTGGATGGAGGATCATACCAGTACAGTCGGCTTACTGAGGCTATCAGGCAATACCCACTAGCTACCTCAGTGGTTACATCAGAAAAAATGTTGGAATCAGAGGAAGAAGGGAGAGATCACAGATTCAGCATGTGACATTCAGCACATGACAGTAAGTCATGATGACTGTAGATAGATGATGTCCTAGTTTAGCAAGTTGGGAGAAGCCACCACTTTGAGGAAGTCTCAGAATGTCTTTGAGAGGCACTACTCCATCTGGTGACAAGAGTGTGATTCAACCATCTCATTCTTGTTATCTTTCCTTCATCTATCAGAGCATGTGAATGAGAGCCCTGGCACGAGAATCCAACAGCAGCATGGGCCCTCGAGGCCGTGTGCCACCACCAAATGTCAAGGCTGGATGTATGAAGAGTATGTTGAAAGGCAAATGCCCAACAGCGTGGGCCCCCGAGGCTGCACGCTGCTGTCAGACACCTCCCACATGTGTGATGTAGGTAAAGGAACATGTTGAAAGGCAAATGCCCAACAGCAGTGCAGGCCTCTGAGGCTATACACCACTGTCAGACACCCTGCCTCAGCAAGGGAGAACAAGATATCAAAAAGAACAAAAGCAAACAAAAAATAACTCACCTATTGGCGGTGGGTGGTGGAAGTTGAATGCACAGTCACAAAGCAGCAGCAGTGTTCTTGCCAGAGTCCAAAATTTGGTAAATGCCAAACTCCAAGCCTGGGCCCTGATCACAAATGCGTGGAGTTCAGCATTTCTTTGATGCTCAGCCTGTCTCAGACCATCCAGATCAGCGTGACATGGGTTCTTGGTGATCTAGAGCCAGGTTTCAGATCAATTATCTGATCACTCCTGTCATGGTGAGTCATTAGCCACGCAATCATTAGTGATCCTTCTTCCTTCTTCTGGATCCCTCTGGATCCTTCTCCTTCCCAACCACCATCTGCTCATCAACCTAGTCCATTCCCCTCCACTATTTCTACCTGGATTGCTACCCCTACATTGCTGCTGCACAATTAACTGTGCCCCACACTTCAGGTTTTGGTTCAATCTTTTTTCTTTTTCATTTTTTCCTTCTTCATGTCCAATGGGCCCACACTGCTGTTGGGCATTTGCCTTTCAATGCACTCTTCATGTATTTAGCCTTGACATTTGGCAGTGGCATGCAGCCTCAGGGGCCTACGCTGCCATTGGATTCTCACGCTGTGATGGAGTTGAAACTCCCACACACAACATGCCAAATGTCTAATGGTGGTGTGTAGCCTTGAAGGCCCATGCTGTTGTTGGATGTTTGTGTTATCATCATGCTGGACGCCCACTCAAAACGTCTCTGTACATTGCATGGCGGTGTGCTGCCCAATGGGCTCATACTGCCATTGTACAAAGTCTTCCAACATGATTGGGCACTTGTTTAAGAGCCCAAGTGTTTGAGGGTTTGCGGGTGCTTGTTCACCAGTTGTGACCCTCCCAAAATATTTCATTGCCCTGAGATCTAGCCTTGTTTCCTTCAATTACATATTGTTTTGACACCTGTTGAAATGTCTCACTGACAATGCTTTTTTCACAGCATGATTCTGCCATGGCCATCCCATAGAACCCACCCCATTCTTCACACCAGGGCTCACATACTTTGTTGTTCTCATCACAGCCAGCCAGCACTCAGCCAGCACTTGGCTAGCACTTATTTGATCTTGTCCATCACACCAATTCACACAGATGAACACATGCATGTTGTGAAACACTCGCTTATGCCACATTGTGCACATTCCACCATGTCTGAATGCAATTGATTTTGTGATTCGCCCGATCCGTCTGATCTGCTCAGGCTGTGTCTTCATCCATTTGATCTTGTCTGTCGCACCAACTCAAGTACACAAATTTATATCTGTCTTGTCTGACATCAATACCACTCACTTATGCCATATTCAGTGCCTTTCTGGTCCTGAATGCTGATCTTACGATCCATCTGATCTGTCCCAATTTCTCATGTATATCCCTCCTCATTTGAGTTTGCCCATCATGCTAACCAATGGACCTGAACAGTCATTAATGTGTTCGATGATAGCATGGATAATCTGCTTGGCTGAACATCGACAGGGTACTTGGACGATACTCTCCACGCCTTATTCCATGCCTCCATTGGGTACGTACTACATACCTTGTATATGTTATGACGTATGTTGTTCATTTTCTCATTAGACCACATTACATTTCCAAGCAATGCCATGTTCATTCTATTTTACAGGGGATCTTCAGTTCTGTGCCAATCTGGTTCACGGTGTTGTGCTGTATTCTTTTTGTGGTGTTATAGTAATTTTTGGGCATCACACCTCTTCACAAGGTTTTGTAAAGAAAAGAAAAAAGCATCAATTATTGTAGATTTGCATGTAACGTCAATTTTTTCATTGACAGTAGTACTTCGCTGCAATCAAACTTGGTCCCATCTGACCGCAGGCATTGCTGTGACAGGTGGCATTCTTATCTGCCATATCACCACAACCATTTGGTTGTGTGCTCACTGCATGGATTGGTGTGACGCTGCCCAATGCATTGGTCTGATACCTGTCAGGTATGAGCTCATCGTCTCCATTTCTTCAGCTTTTTCTGAAGGTCTCGACTTTTTTCTTTGTATGCAGTCCCAATCGCCACATGCTGCCATTATGGCCTCTGAATTAGGCATCATGCACAGTGTCTATTGTCATAGGTTTGTTTGATTCTTGTTTGATTCTTGATGTTCCCACAGGCTCAAAATGACCTTTTGCAGCTACCTGACTTGATCGCAGCAAGTATGATTGCAGTGGGTATTGCTAACTTTCAGAAGATTCTCTGGAATCACTCTGTCCAGCAGGGTTTATCATTACCATCACATGACGACGTGGTTGGTTATATCAGAGCGAGGATGTGTTCATGTCTTTTCT
The DNA here is from genome assembly GCA_000934395.1 of Fistulina hepatica ATCC 64428. Classification (NCBI taxonomy): domain Eukaryota; kingdom Fungi; phylum Basidiomycota; class Agaricomycetes; order Agaricales; family Fistulinaceae; genus Fistulina; species Fistulina hepatica. The sequence continues at coordinate 28,363 of KN881831.1, forward strand.
TCATCCACCTACCTACATTTTGCTCCTGCTCACTGCATTTGTATGTTCGCCCAGGTTCTCTTCCACAGGTGAGCCTTCCTTTTCACATAATGTTATGTTCACTGATCTGTGTAGTGAGTTTCATTCACTAAAACTCAGAATTATTATCTTTCATTGCAGTTGACATGTCCAAGGTTGGTACCAAGCTTTGGGAGCCAGTACTGCCTGGATGTGTAAACAGGGAATGATGTTGGCAGTGCTCAGCTTTGGGAGCCAGCACTGTTGACTGACTTCCTTTTTCACTGCAGTTGACACATTTGGTGTGAACACTGAGCTTTGGGAGCCAGTGCTGCCTGGATGTGCAATAGGGAGAAATGTCAGCAGCACCCAGCTTTGGAAGCTGGTGCTGTTTTATGTGAACCATAGGTGGGGTTAGCTTCAGGAGCCACCCTACTTGTATTCTCAATTGAATTTTCATTGGTTTGCATTCGTACTCAGCATGGATGCTGATATGTTGTGCGGGCAATGCCTTTCAAGAAGTCCGCATCTCCTTCACCCTTGCCCATGAGGATGACCTGTTCTGTCACCCAAGCAAGGTTAAATCTGCCTGGGGACCAGTCTTCTGACCAGACTGTGCAGACAACAGTTCCATGATGTCGGCAGATGGCACATCATAGAAGGGGATGGCACTGAAGAGAAGACAACAGCTCTAGGGGCAGAGGCAGAGGCTGACACTGCGGCAAGCCAAACCAACCAAACCTCCCCTAAATGAAAGCTGAGGCTAGGCTGCAAGTTCGAAGGAGCTGTTCGATGTCACCTTCAAAATGTATGAGATGCAGCTGCAGGGATCAAGGCAGAAGCAGGAACTGCAAAGCAGAGACGGATGCGGTGTGGGCCATGCATATGTGAAGGCTTCTGAGTCGAGGTGTGATGGAGGCGAGTCGGTGGTGGAAGCCTGTTGGGATGATGCAGATGAGAGCAGTTGGATGTGGCACTGTTGGTTGGTAGTCGGAGCGAAATATGGAACTCGAAGCGGCGGTCAGTGCGGTGTGGGTGTGTTGTCTCTGAAAGTTTCGGATTCGAGGTGCGGTCGAGGCAGATGGATGGCTGCAACCTTCCTGAAGGCTGCTGGGTCCTGCTACCTGAGTGGGTGCGAGCAGTCGGGACTGTTGAAGGACAGCGGGATCACATGACCTCGAGGCAGTACGATCCTGAGATTGTACTGAGGGTGGGCGGATGAAAGGCATACTGGGAAACCAAGGAGAACGAACAAAACCAACTAGATTCTTGGTTGTCTGCTAAGTACACAGTGGCTAACTACTGGAACCTCAAGGAAAGCGGTCTGAATGATGCCTAGGACCTCTTGGGGGACCTCATGGTGAAGGGGAATGATGGGGAATCATAACAAGCCCAAAACTTTGATCCTGAAAAACTTTTTGTACCAATACCTGCTACCTACTATATATAGTACCCTGTACCTTTGGTGCAATCACAAAGTGACAGCTCTGCCTGCTTCTGATATATGTGGTTGGTGACAGGGACCTTCCGGCTAACATCCGATTGGAGGTGGAAGCTCGTGGGGACTTGATCAATGTGCTGGGGTGGGGGAAGCTCACCGCTGGATGGCAAAGACAGGCAGGAGTCATGTGATGGTAGGCAAAGTAGACAGTGACAGCTGGGAAGGTGCTGCAAGGCCGCTGAATGTGAGGCCTGCAAGGCCCAGTGGCCTGAACGATCCTGGGGAGTCCTGGCAGTCAGTCCGAGGGTTAGGTGAATTACACACCTGGCCTGATCTGATGTGTTTCAGCACGACAGGCACAGCAGGCATGCACCTCTCCCAAGCATTTGCGAACACGAGGGTGATGTGGTTGAGGTCAATAATGAGCCCACTGCTGGCAGTACAGATGGCCCAACATGGTGGAATGGTGCACTTTTGGATGTCAACAAGTAAGTGTTTTTTCTTTTTTAATTTTCAGTAAGCTCTTTAGTGCGGTCGCTAGCGATTCCATCATTTCATCTGAGCAGCCCAAGGATCTCATTTTTATGGAGGCCCTATATTGTGCACTTCTGACACTCAATGAGAGGACCATGTCTATGACTGAGTGGCAGGCTGCAGGAGGGGAGCAGGTATGTTGTTGTGATTTCTATGTCTTTCACAATTGAACCCCAGCTATAACAGAGGTACAGGTGGTGTTTGTTGGTCCACCTCACACGTAGGGAAGAACATGGGTTGGCCTAACCTGAACCCATGGCGGGTTAACCTACCACGGGTACAGGTGTGGGTAGTGATTGGCCAACCTGTGATACCCATGGTGACCCATGGCCGGTAATTTTGATTGGGGATGCCGCCACGGCAATCACTGTTCCATGATCAGTATGTTGACTGCTTATCAATTATTGTTGGATGACAACACAGACTAATCTCCTCCATCTCTCTCACCATCTTTTTACCTACCTTCATTGAGTGAGGCCTTGGGTAGTATGGATAACAGCAGACCTCTGGTAAGTTTGCATTCTGTTACATCTCCAACCGCTCTATCTTCCCTCAATCTTACTGAGCACTGCAGCTCCTCTTCCCATGGTGGGATCAGACTACATTGGACGCTGAATAACTCAGGATCATGGAGCCTTCATTTGTCTGCCCATGGCTTCACCTCTGATTGCCCTTTGCCACCCCCTATTCCTAGTCTGGCATTTGGTAAGTACTGTATTCCTTGAGTTGCAATGATGATATGTGACTATACACACAATGCAACCGTGCACATGACTGCACAAAGACCCCACCACTGCACAAAGAGCCCACAACGGCATGAAGACCACATGACTGCACGAAGACTGCATGGGACAACCACACAATGACTGGACAACCTCACGATGACCACACCACATGACCACACAATGACTGACCACATGATGGCACGACGGCACAACAATGTGCATGACCGCACAACCGTGCGATGGCACAATAATGTGCATGATGATGTGTACGACTGCACAACAGCGCAACTGTATGGTGGCACAGTGATGTGCACAACCACACGATGGCACAACAGCGTGCATAATGACGTGCATGACTGCACGAGTACGTAATGGCACAACAATGTGCACAACTGCACAACTTATTATTATTTGCACTGTGTTATTGTACATGTGGACTATAACCCCGGGTGAGCTGTGTAACCTATGGGTTTGAGCCGTACCCATACCCGCCCTGGTGGGTCATGATCCATGGTGGGTAGGGTGCAGGTGGCCTCCATGTGAGCTGGGGTTAACCCGTGCCCATCCCTACTCACACATGGTTGATGACATTGATGATGATCAATGTGATTGCATGTACCATCCAGAGGATGACGAGGAAGCAGATGTCAACGACCTTGGTGACGTCTCACCTCGCCCTCAACATCATTGCAAGGACAAGGGGAAGGGGAAGGCAAAGAAGATTGTCGATCTCCTGATGTGGGACATGGTTGAGGGTCTGTTGGCCAATGCAATGGAGCTTATGGAGCAGGACTCTCAGCTTATGTGGGACACTGATGACATGCTGAGTGATGATGAAGTTTTACTTCAGTGGGAAGGGTAAGTTGTCACCAGTTTTCTTTGAAAAGCAATAATAATGTATTCTTCAGATGCCTCGCTCGCTCGAGGGATGCACCATTCCTCGTCACTGATCATCCCGACTTTGGCATCTACAAAACCAATACCTATGAAGATCATCCCTGGCACATTGATCCCCATGAGTGTCATATCCCCCTCGTCACATCTTTTGAGCAGGTGGAGGAGGAGGGCAGCTTATTCTTTCCTGTTTTTGCTCAACCAAGCATCGTGGGTGCCCAGCACCCAAACTATGAGTATGTATATTTTCTATCATTACACATGGTGTCTGACATTGTCTTCAAAGGCAGGATTGGGACAGCTTGACGGACAGCCAGAAGCAGTTCGGATTCTGGTTGTTCATTGTTAAAGGTCTCCCCATCGGATGGCACAGCAATGACCCATCTACTGCAGACCCTGTCAGCACCTTTCGATTTTTTGAACCCATGAAGGTCGTATGCACTTTTTTGAAGCTGGTGATGGGGCACATCCTGGAGTATTGTACAGTCTCTGTGCCCATTCTTTTTTGTTTTGGTGATCGTTGTGTGGGCTGCACTATCACTTGGACCAGCAGCATGCATTACAATGGTCAGAGGCCTACTGTCTTCACCAGAGGAGGTTTTCTTTTGTCAATGACATGCCTTGGTTGGACATCCCCCTGGGGTGGCACCCTGACGAGCCTCCATTGTCAGAGCAGTTTCACGCTGTCAATGTTTGCACAGGCTTCTTTAATGATCACTTTGTCTGGATAAGTGGGTTGACACCATCCCACTCCACTCACAACATCCTCGAGTTGGCTTCAGAGGTCGAGGTCAGGGTAGGGGGGACTTGCATTGGCTGGAGACCTGTTCCCCTTGGTTATAGGCTCATATCCATGCCATTTGCCTTCGATAAGGATGCTCTTGCTGCATGAATCAAACATTTTGTGTGATTGATTGTGAAACTAATGGTTGGTATTCTTAGGGTGTGGTCAGCTTCACATCCACATGCTTTCAGCCAACGTCTCAACAACAAAGTGGATAGTATATGGGAAATCACTTCTCCTACAATTCAGCAGGAGAGAGTGGTTGAACAGGTAGTCGAAGGTCATACCTACATGCATTGCAAATTCTATGATAGACTTGGTGATCTGTCCAGTCATATGGGTATGGGTGCCATTTCTTTGGACCGTTCATTGCACTCACAGCCATCTCCCGATGACTCCCCAGATGCTTCAGATGCTGAGGAGAAGGGGTATGTCCTAGCTATTCGAGAGCACATCAAGGAAGCTATCCTTGCTGCTCAGGAGGTGTCTGTATTGAACTGTGGTGTTCACCTGACGTCCAAACAGCGGAACAAGAGCTTTGGTAAAGCGACTGCAGATTGTCACTATGTCCGCTTCAGCAAGTCCGAGAAGCAGGTCATCAAGCGTCTCTGGAATCAGATTCACAAGGCTGCGAGTGGCATGGAGCACCCTATGTCTCAGGTCTTAAAACATATGGGTCTTGGTGCGAGTGTGTCCTACCCTATTCAGATGCACAACTTGTATTTCAAGTTGCTGAAGGCATGGAAGGTAGAGAAGTGGCAGGACTATGAAGACCTTTTGCATTGTAAATCTTTCTCACATCTCTTGTCTTGTTGCATTGCTGATGGATGATCTTTTGACAGTGGATTTCAATGATTTTCGTACTTTTGCTGCCAGGCATTGGAAGGAAGAGGTTCAAAGTCAGAAGATGTCTGAGGCAGAGCTTACTGCCTTCACTCACCAGCTCCAGGATGAGCTTGCGGAGTATATGCACAAGAACACCATCTATGAGTCTTATGTTCATCATGTCGTCAAGGAATGCAATTCTGTGGTGAGTATCCCAATGATATATATGATTCTTTAAACTTTATTCTTGTATTCTAGGCTGAGCTATGTCATGGCGAGCTCGATCTTCACTTTATTGTGATGTTAATTTTGACCAAGCCTGAAAACCCCATGTCTGGATATGGGTCTCTGTTAAGTCCAGGTGTGCCAGGAGCTGAGAGTCAGGAGGACAACTGAGTGAGGTGAACTGGTACTGTCAAGTAGGACCATCACAGGCTTGGCAAGGCTATTTGGCAATGCCCACTAGTTATTGACTGGGTGGTTATGTTAAGGACCGGATGCCGGGAGGAACGTTGGGTGATGGGTCGGGTACAGAAATGGGAGAACGGAGTTCTGTACTGATAGTGTTCCTTGGGCACGATACCGAGGTTAACGTCTATGGGCTCAGCAAGGCTATTCGGCATCACCAACTAGTAATTCATGTGGTGTGTTACCCATAGTATTTTGCAGGGTGCAGGAGCGAGGGAGCGGGAGTCTGGGATGGGCATCCAGATAGTGGAGACTGGGTGGCGGGAACCCTGGCGAGGTTTGGGGCTCAGAAGGTGGCAAGTATCGCTGGGTGCAGTAGAAAGAGAGCATTGAGCTGACTGGGCTCTGAGGCTAAGTCCTGACTACCTAACTAGATCCTGTGAACTGGATGATAGCGAGGGGCTGCCTTAGTTGATATCAAGACTAAGTTGCTACATTGTATAGTTATGTCCTTATATACTCAGGCGCTTGGGTGAATCGGGAGATGTGGGAATGAATCGGGAGGTGTGTGTAGCGCACATGCAGTAATTTACTATGGAGTGTAGTGTGCCCTTGGAGATGAGGTAAGCGGGTGTCGGGTGGGAGTGAAGGGAAGACGTGTCTGTAGTTCTTGTGGAGTGTAGGCAGGGGGTATGAATTAATGACATAGGAGGGAGTAATATACTGGTAAGTAGTTATTGTCATGGTGGGGACTAGACGTAAGGGTGCAGATACAGGAGATCGGGAGATGGGTGAAGCGGGAGGTGGGTGAACTGAAACGGCTCATAAGGCTCATAACAGGTTACCTGTGTATTTTGCAGGGAGGAATGGGAGATAATGGGCTGGGGGAAAGGGGTCTGTGCACCGTAGGGGAGGAGAATGACTTAGTGGTAGAGAGTTCAAGTCCTCCCAGGTCGAGGAGAGTGGAGAGCTCAATGATGGAGGACCAAGAGAGAGCGGCAGAACTTCAAGGGCTTAAGTCATTTCTCGGGTGAAGAAAGCTATGATATTAGGTAGTTAACAAGATATATATACATTGGAAATCGGGTGGATCGGAAGACATGGGAGTTGAGTGGGAGTTGGGTGGATTGGTACTGCACTAAATACTATGGGGCTGTAAGTGGGTTGCTGGTAACTACAGATGTAGGTTCTCACAGTATTGTGGAGCATAGTAAGGGCAATGGACGGTAAGGTGAAGAATGGGGGTTGATGCACTGGGAAGGAGTGGAGAGCAGGAGCAGGAGATTAGGAGAAAGCAGGTGGAATGGTGAAAGGAAACAGCTCATAATAGTACCTCCCTCTTAAGGCTGAGCCCTTGAAGATGTAAGTACCATCTTATGGTAGTAATAGATGGGTGTGGAGTCAATGAATGGTCTGTGTGCAGGAGAATGGTATATATACTTTGGTTGCAACTGGGAGATATCTGGTCAATAATGTTGGACAGTACTTATCTGGCTAATGAGCTTTTGATTGCTCGTGGTCATGAGCTTCAGCATCAGTTGGATGAACTCTGTCACCAAAAAGTTATTGACAATGAGGGTTGGATTATGAGGATCTGTAGGTGGGTGGGGTGGGTACAGAACCTGGGAGAGGAAGGGTCAAGGCAGAGTAAGTACTCAGGTGTACCAGGTGACTAGATTTGTGGGAGTTGTTGTGATGGAGGGAGCAGCCATCAGGTGTGGAATGAAAAGCAACATACCCAACTCTCAACAAGTGGGCGGAATTGAGCCAGTATGCCCTGGTCACTACAAGGGCATTGCGACGGCTGAAGTGGTATGCGCCAACTGTGGAGGGTAGCGATGGGTCGGTGTAGTGGGGGGATTAGAAGCATTAGATTGTAGTGTAGGGTGCAATCTGAGTGTTTTTCGGAGGGAATTGATGAGGTGAATGTGAGAACCAGAGTAAGAAAATGAGCAAGACCGGGTGCGGGAGACTAGTAATCGGGACTGGGTTTGTCTGGGTACTTGGAGTGAAACATGGCCAGGAGGTCGAGAGCATGTTCTAAGTTGTCAGCTCCCATCCAGCTGTACTCTTTATCAGCACCTTCAAACCCTAACCACCAGATATAGTAGCGGAGGTTGACCTTTCTTTGCTTGTCCCTCCTTGAGTCGAGGATGGCAGAGATTTCATACTCAGGCTCTCCATCTATCTCAACAGGGGGAGGCAGAGATTGGGTGCATCCCATAAATGGGTTTGGGTGGTCTGGTTCTAACTGGGAGATGTGGAAAACTGGATGGATCACCTGAAGTTCCTTCAGGAGCAACAGCTGAACTGAATGGGTACCCAGGCATCCTATAATTTCGAAGGGGCTGAGGTACTTTTTGGCAAGCTTCTGGGATGGATGAGTGGTCCAGATGAATTTGGATAAGATGAATGCCTTAGAGCCAACAGGAAAGGGAGGAGCCAGGGAATGGACTTTGTCCCCGGTTTTCTGGTAGCGTTTCTGCACATCCGTCATTTGTTCATGAAGGAATGCATGCAACTCATCGAGATTCACCACATAATTACAGGCAGCCTCTGATGCTAAATCGTGTTCTGGGTGCATGGTAATGTTCAGGTGGTAGCCTTTGTTTGCGAAGAACGGGGAGACCTTGGTGGTTTCTGCAGTGCTATTGTTGTATTTGAACTCGGCAAGTGGGAGAAGGACATCCCAGTCGTCCTGTTGATAGTTACAGTAGATGCAGATGTACTGCTCCAGAGTTTGGTTGAGGTATTTGGTTTGACCATTGGCCTCAGGATGGTACCCAGCAGTGAAGTGGAGGGTCATTGAGAGGGCTTCACTGAGAGATCGGGTAAACCAGGAGATGAATTCAGAGCCCTGATCACTGGTGACATGTTGGGGGACTCCGTGCTTGGAAATTATGTGAATGAGCATGAGTTGGGCTAAACCTTCAGACATTATAGTATCGTGAGTAGGGATAAAAATGCCCTGCTTTGACGCACAGTCTACGATCATGAGAATTGCAGTGTACCCATTAGAGTCCGGGAGCTGCTCGATGAAGTCCATGGAAATTGAATCCCATGGATGGGTAGGGACTGGTAACTGTTTGAGAGTTCTGTAGAGTCGGTGTCGGGGGGTCTTGTTCCAGTTGCAAGTTGTGCAGGATCGGACATACTCCTGAGTCATTCTTCAGAGGCTGGCCCATGTAAAGGAGCATCATACCAGGTCTAGAGTGCACTTTTGTCCATAGTGTCCAGCGAGAACATGGTCATGGGAATATTGCAAGACGTGAATATGAAGGTTACCAATGTTGGGAATGTAGAGGAGACCTCAGTGTCAGAGAAGGCCATTGGAGAGAATCCAGCCAGATATTGGAATGCTGAAAAGTTGAAGGCCTTCCTTCAACCGGGGGTTGGTTGAGAGATCAGGAGAGACCAAAATATCGGGAGAGGATATTGCAGTTATTGCTGCCCAAATGTCATTATCAAGGGATTTGGCGTCCATGAGTACACTAGTGCAAAGGACGAGCTCATATAGAACTGTAGCTTGGAGGGATGTGGCCAGCTGATCCTGGGTGAAGACCAGGTGGAAGTTGTGCGGGTTGAGACTGTCATAGTGGTTAGCTCCCTCTTTAGGGTAAATATCCCACCTTCAGGTGAGGGCATCCAGTTTTCCTCCCAGTCTTCCAGGTTGGAAGCAGACAGCCATGTTGAACCCAGAAAGGTATTCAGACCAATGAGCTTACCTGTATGTAAGCATTTTGGTGGTGGAGAAATAGGTCAGATTTTTGTGATCAGTGACCACATCCACTGGGAACTTGGGGCCTTCTAGGTAATGTCGCCAAGTGATGAAGGAGTCATAGATTGCTAATAACTCCTTGTCGTGAACATCATAATTGAGCTTGGCTTCATGGAGGGATCGTGAGTAGAAGGTCATGGGGTGAAGATTGCCATCTTCACCTGTTACAGAGAGGATACCGGCTACCGCATAGTCAGAAGTGTTGGTTTCCACAGTGATTTGGCTATCCAGGTCAAAGTGCCGGAGTAGCAGGGCAGAGGAGAAGGCCCACTTCAAGGTATCAAAAGCGGTTTGGCATTCCAGAGTCCACAAAAATTCTACCGACTTCTGGGTTAATTGGGTGAGCAGGATAGGAATGTCGGAATATGCATAGATGAACCAGTGGTAGAAGTTGCAGAACCCCAGGAAAGACTGGGTATCCTTAACTTTTTGCAGTATGGGCCAGGACTGGATGGTGGAGACTTCAGCGGTGTCCATGGTGAGTCCGGAGGTGGACAGAATGAATCTGAGATATTCAACCTTATCCTTGTCCCATTCACATTTTTCAGGACTGAGGTAAAGCTTGTTCTCCCAGAGTCTCCAGAGGACCTCCCAAATGTGCCAGCGATGATCAGCCAGGTTGTCTGAGTAAATGAGGATGTCATCTAGGTAGATGATAACACAGACATCCAACATATCCACAACAATGTCATTGACAAAACACTGGAAAGTGCCGGGGGCGTTAGCCAGGCCAAAGGGAACCACACACCATTCAAAGGAGCTGTATCGGGTGCGGAATGTGGTCTTCTATTCATCTCTGGGAAAAATCCAGATGAGATGGTAAGTGTGGCATAGGTCCAGTTTGGTGTAGTGTCGAGCTTTTCAGGGGGCATCAAGAAGGTTGAAAACCAGTGGGAGCGAGTATTGATCCTTCCGGGTGAGCTTGTTGAGCCCCTGGTAGTCAACACAGAGTCAGAGGGAGCCATCCTTCTTCTTGATGAATAGGATGGGGGCTCAGTGCGGGGAGCGTGCCAGGTGGATGAAGCCAGTGCAGACATTATCTTCAATGAACTTGCGAAGGGTAGTCAGTTCAAGCACTGAGAGGGAGTAGATAGGACCTAGGGGCAGCTGAGCACTGTCCTCGAGTTCGATCTTGAGATCATAACTTTGATGGTCTGAAAGGGTGTCAGCTGAAGTTTTATTGAAGACATCTGTGAACTCGTGGAATTCGGGAGGTACCCGAGTCAGATCAGGAACCATGTCGGGAACATTGTCGTCTACTTCTAAGCTGGCGGCTCGAGCATATACCTTTGAGAACTGGGGATGCAGAGTGAACTGTTTTGCACCGGTCACCTTTGCCACCTGAAGATAGGCGGCGGCTGAGACAAGAGAGATTGAAGGAGGATTGCTAGGAAGAGGGGAGGGCTGAGCAGAGAATTTTTCATCTGTATCTGCCTGTGCCGAGGACATGGGGGACTGAAGTCCAGGTGTAGCAGAAACACCTGAGAGTTCAGAGGTCGAATCCCAGGGAGCGGTAGTCACTGGGCTGGGTTGTGCAGGAGGCATCAGGAGTGGTTGTTGGCAGAACTGGATATTTCCTGTAGTCCAATCAATTGTTGGATTGTGGTGGACCAGGAAATTGTGCCCCAGCACTACAGACACAGACAAATCTAGAGTGGTTGTTATGAGCTGTTTCCTTTCACCATTCCACCCAATTTCTCCTGATCTCCTGCTCCTGCTCTCCACTCCTTCCCAGTGCATCAATCCCCGTTCTTTGCCTCACCGTCCATTGCCCTTACTATGATGCTCCACAATACTGTGAGAACCTACATCTGTAGTTACCAGCAACCCACTTACAGCCCCATAGTATTTAGCGCAGTACTGATCCACCCAACTCCCACTCAACTCCCATGTCTTCTGATCCACCCAATTTCTGATGTATATATATACACTTTGTAATAACTTGTATTCCTCAGCTTGATATCTTGCTAACCACCACCACCCAATATTATAGCTTTCTTCTTCACCCGAGAAATGACTTAAGCCTTTGAAGTTCCACAGCTCTCTTGGTCCTCTGTCATCGAGCTCTCTGCTCTCCACGACCTGGGAGGACTTGAACTCTCTACCACTAAGTCACTCTCCTCCTCTGAGGTGCCCGGATCCCTTTTCCCCCGGCCCACTATCTCCTGTTCCTCCCTGTGAAATTAGCCTCGCCAAGCCCGTGAAGGTCCTACTCGACAGTACTGGTTCACCTCACCTGGTCGTCCTCCCGACTTCCAGCTCCTGATGCACCTGGACTTAACAGTGGTCACATAACACTGTACATGAATGACTTCGTGAATGTTAGGGAACCTCAACGGCAAGTATATAGCCCGCTTGATTGTTGCAGTGAAAGACCCATCAAAGAGTCAGAGGGTGACAGGAGGAACAAAGAACGTCGGGATATTGTACTTTTTGACAAAACCGGTATCTGCGAAGCAGTGGGAAGAACCAGAGTCGACCAAGGCATGGATATTGTCTATGAAGGCTTGAATGTCGGGATTAGTAGATGGGTGTGGAGAGATTAGCTCCAAGAGATCTGAGGTAAGGTCAAGAATCAAGGAGGAGGTTTCAGGTAGATGAACTGCACTTATTCGAACCTCCAGGTGTGCAACGCACCCGGAGTTGGTGTCACTCCTGGCGTGTGCAGGAAGCCAGGAGTGGCTTCCTAGTTTTTTGCCTTGTTGATTCTCAGCAGGTCATTCCTACCCCAGTTGCCGGTTATCATTGTGTTGGGAGAGTCAGCAAACTCGTTCTTGAGCTTGCACCTGCAGGTGGTTGCATTATGACCATGGCGGCCACAATACATGTAACACTTTCCACATAGGTGGTGGAGATGTTCCATGGACTGGAGTTTGCCATCGCTCTTTAGAGACTTGGCGATAGTCGTGCAGAGGGAACATTGGGGGAGTTTTGCAACAGGGGAAGTTGCTGGCATGGTATGGGAGGGAAGATACAGAGGGGTAGTCGATGGACTAGTGTGGAGCTTGATATACTGTTAAGTCTGGGTGTGCTGGGAGCTGGGAGTCGGGAGGACAACTGGGTGAGGTGAATCAGTACTGTCAAGTAGGACCATCACAGGCTTGGCAAGGCTATTCGGCAACACCCACTAGTTATTGACTGGGTGATTACCCATGTATTTTTCAGGGAGGAACAGGAGATAATGAGCTGGGGGGAAGGGGTCTGGGCACCATAGGGGAGGAGAGTGGAGAGCTTGACGATGGAGGACCAAGAGAGAGTGGTGGAACTTCAAGGGCTTAAGTCATTTTTCAGGTGAAGAAGGAAGCTTATGGTATTAGGTGTTTAATGAGATATCAAGCTGAGGAATACAAGTTATTACAAAGTGTATATATATACATCGGAAATCAGGTACATCAGGAGACATGGGAGTAGAGTGGGAGTCAGGTGGATCATTACTGTGCTAAATATTACAGGGCTGTAAGTGGGTTGTTACTGGTAACTACAGATGTATGTTCTCGCAGTATTGTGGAGCGTAGTAAGGATGATGGACGGTAAGATGAAGAACGGAGGTTGATGCACCAGGAAGGAGTGGAGAGCGAGAGCAGGAGATCAGGAGAAATCAGGTGGAACGGTGAACGGAAACAGCTCATAACACTGGCCTTGTAAGGTGTGGGCTCCCAGTGTGGTCCAGCTTTATAGCCATGCCACCTTTGTGGAGTATGAAAGCTTCAGTTGCTGTTGAAAGGCTAAGGCGGGCAATATCACAATTGAGCAGTAGGATCCCAAGCAAGTGGATGCCATGAATGGTGATATGACATGGCTTCCTACAGCTGTGGATCAGTTCGGTGTTTGTATTTGGTCACCTCAGGAGGTATCTGAGCTTGCTGAAGAAGGAGTAAACCCTATGGTTCAGCCACCTGGTGAGCTTTATTAATGTGTAATTATATTGTCTATCTTCAGCTCATTGTATATCATTGTTATGAGCTATTTCCATTTACCCATCTCTTGATCTCTCATGTCTACACCCTTACATGTAGTCCCCACCATGACATTAATTACTTTCAAGTATATTACTCCCTCCTATGTCATTAGTTTATACCCCCTGCCTACGCTCCACAGAACTACAAACACATTTCCCCTTCACTCCCACCCAACACCCACTCATCTCATCCCTAAGGGCACACTACACTCCATAGTAAGTTACTGCGTGTGTGCTACACACACCTCCCGATTTGTCCCACGTCTCCCAATTCACCTGAGCATCTGAGTATATAAGACTTCACTTTACAATGTAGTAATCTAGTCTTGATATCAACTAAGGCAGCCCCTACTATCATCCAGTTCACAGGATCTAGTCAGCAGTCAGGACTTAGCCTCAGAGCCCAGTCAGCTCACTGCTCTCTTGCTACTGCACCCGGCATTACTCGCCACCCTCTGAGCTCTGAACCTTGCCAGGGTTCCCGCCACCCAGTCTCTGCTATCCAGACACCCATTCCAGACTCCCACCCCCTCACTCCCACACCTTGCGAAATACTACAGGTAACCACCCGTGTGAATTACTAATTGGCATTGCCAAATAGCCTCACTGAGCCCATAGACATTAACCTCAGTATCATGCCCAAGGAACTCTATCGGTATGGAACTCCATTCTTGTTATGAGCTGTTTCCCTTTCACTGTTCCACCCGATTTCTCCCAATCTCCCACTCCCGCTCTCTACTCCTTCCTGGTGCATCAACCCCCATCCTTTGCCTTGCCATCCATTGCCCTTACTACGCTCCACAATACTGCGAGAACCTACATCTGTAGTTACCAGTAACAACCCACTTACAGCCCCGTAGTATTTAGCAGTATCTATCCACCTGACTCCCACTCGATTCCCACATCTCCCGATGCACCTGATTTCTGATATATATATATATATATACTTTGTAATAACTCATATTCCTCAGCTTGATATCTCATTAACCACCAATATCATAGCTTTCTTTTTCACCCAAGAAATGACTTAAGCCTTCAGAGTTTCCGCTGTTCTCTCTAGGTCCTCCCTTGTCGAGCTCTCTGCTCTCCACGACCTGGGAGGACTTGAACTCTCTACTGCTAAGTCACTTTCCTCCCCTGAGGTGCCTGGATCCCTTTTCCTCCGGCCCGCTATCTCCTGTTCCTCCCTGCGAAATACACAGGTAACCACCTGATCAATAACTAGTGGGTGTTGCCAAATAGCCTCGCCAAGCCCGTAAAGGTCCTACTCGACAGTACCAGTTCACCTCGCCCGGTTGTTCTCCCGACTCCCAGCTCTTGGCACACCTGGACTTAACAATTCTCCTGTTTCCGTATCCGACCTGTCACCCAGAGTTCCTCCTGGCATTCAGCCCTTAACAATCATAGCAATTTGAGGGCCAGTCCAGAGCAAATTTCCTTATGATCAGTTATCAGAAAATGAGGAAGAGGATGATCAGCCAGTTGATCAGCCACCTGCATCTAACTCTTGGCATCAAGGTAAATAAATTGCTTTCATTTTTAGTTGTGATATTTTCTTTTTCATTATTTAGGTTCTCGACATGTTTGTCAAGTTGCCACAGGGTCCAGTGCTCCAGCTCCTCCTATTGATGAAGGTATGAAACACAATTAATTGTTCAACTTGGTTTTCTTCTTATTTTGTTTAAAAGAGTCTGAGGTTTGAAATGGCTTCAAATCATCACATCAGAGCTCTGCAAATCCTGCTCTGCCTACAAAGACAGCAGCAGATAAGGAGCTAAGGCACAAGAAACTGATCAGACAGCTCAAATCTTGGGGGAACATAGGAACATTAAGAAAGACACTTCAAAAGTTTGATCAACATGTGGAGAAGTATGATCAGACTGAAGATCAGCTGTCTCAATGTGTAGCTGGTCCTTTGCAACCTCAACATCCTC